>OMLM01020856.1:139432-156421 GCA_900302695.1 Helostoma temminkii | reverse complement strand
GGCAGCACACATGGATCAGACACTCGTGGCTGCAGTGTGCCTGTGGGTGAAACAAATGTACAGGTGATGCATCTACTCTCACATGGAGTTTAGTGCTGAGTTTCAAAATAAAACATGAGTAGAATGCATTATAAAACATTTGCTCACAGATTTTTATTAAGAAACACATGTTGAATCATCCTTGACACCTTCCACCCCACCTTTTTGGGGATTCACGTGTTCAGCCACTCTCTCCTTGGGTCCACCCCCTGCAGCTCTGATTTCTCAGTTAACATTCACAGGCTGCAGATGTGTCCTGATTTCAGCTCCCCAACCAATAGCACAAAGCCATTACTCCCCAGTGGCCAATCACACTCAGCAGAAACACCAGGCTCTAACCTGCTGCTAGAATGCATCTTCCATGTGTCAGGCATCATAACACCAGTGTGAGAGGACATCCTTTCAGCTTGGTTTGCAGTCGCAACCTCCAGAGTCCACTCTCATTTGTATCAGCAGAATAACACAGGTGTCCAGCTGAGCACTGACTCAGCAACAGGCCACAGAGAGAACCACAGTTAATAATATGGAGAGGAAATGATTAAGTGTCCCTGGACAAAGTGAGTTGTTTATCCGAGGCTGTTCTAACAAAAGGAAACAGTATAAACAACTCAGATAATCTAAAAATACACTGACCAATCACAATGTCCCGTCTTAACTTCAGGTGAGTCGTCCACATCCCGGCGACAACCCTCTGCTCTTCCTGTTCCTAGTCGGTGGAGTCACACCTTCAGAACTTCGTCTTATCAAAGACACCGTCGCCACACACAAACCTGGCACCCAGGTGAGTTACATTTCCTAGTTACTTGTTACTTATGTGAATACTTTATGTATAAAGTATGTAAGTTAAAGAGTACATACATATGTTTTGGTTGTCTTAGCTACTCTCACTTGTCAAATGCAAATAAGAACCCTAAACCGTGAATAACATCAACTATGTGATAGTCATCTCGTGTGCTGCCACTAAATTGGGGCAGTTGAAGTCTTTTGATTCTGACCATGGATGATGATTGTGTGAATAAAAGGCCAGTCTATGTAAAACTGAATTGTACTTTAGTATTTTTGGTCCCCTAACTCCTAAGACAAGGTGTACTCAGCTCAGAGGGGAACACTGGTCATTACAAATAAACAAAAATAGCATCATGTCTTGATACTGGTTGTGTTCCCAAAATCACATCCACCCAACAATGACTCCAGTGACATCACTTGTGGTTCACACAGTGCTCCCTGTAGCCACAAAACCTTCATATATTCAGTACTACCTTCCAAGAGCTGAAAATCTTGAAAATCTACTTTAATGTATAAAATCACTGGAGTTTTCCTTTAAATGCAACATTGTGGTATTTTGATATTTCTAGCTACTTTTAAGCTACTTTATGTTTTGGTACCACTATAAAGACACAAGGATTTTCCCTTTAACTTCACTAAGCATATGATCACTTAATAAAATAGAATGCGCTGTTGACCAGCTGCGAGGATAAAATGCCTTCTTACACCTTAATAAATTTGTAACATTTTAACATTTCGTTACATCTTGAAATATGGAAAATTCATAGATAAAGAATAGGAGGAGGCTCACATGGTGATCCTTTGATGGTGAGCAACACATGCAGACGAGGCCTGGTAAATAATGCATGAATGAACGTAAACACTGACCTACATACACAGGTGGCTCACAGCATATGTAAACGCCAGAACGTCAGTCACTCTTTACACATAGGACCGCAGTAATTGCATACATGAGATGTTGAGTCTACCAGTCTCTGTGCCTGGGTGGTTCAAGTGCTGATTACACATGTAGTTGACGCTAACGTGCATAACATGCAGATGATTGCATTTTCTCTGGGAGGAGAGTGTGAGGACGAGGCAGATCAGGCCGGGTAATGTGGGGTTTGTCTTAATAAAAGGCTTTGAGAAGGAGGCTAGAGGCAATGAAAGGCCTGGCAAGGATCAAAGTAATCTGCAAAACTGAATAAAGACGAGTTTATATAATGCTGGCCCACACACACTCTGACCTCAGGAGACATATAATAACCTTAGCACTGCATGTTCAAAATGCTGGGTATAAGCAAGTCTGCGTGTGTATGATGGCTAAAGTCTGAGGGCAAGATATTCATGAAAAATTACACTGAAAACAAACTTTTTTCAGTTCTGGTCTTGCACTTGAACAAAATTCCTCTGAAACAGACACACTCTGCCACTATAAACAGGCCTGTTGCCAATTTTAGGTGATGACCCAGAGTTAAAGCAACATTGCTGCAGAGAAACAGAGCTTCTCTGTTACACAACAGAGTAGGGCAGTGGTTTTAATCTAACTACAGAGCACCAAGACGGGGCCTATCTTATCTGAAGCTGCAAAGTCTTCTAAATCTGTTGTTTAGCAAGAGAAAATGTTTCATTATCTGCATCCACATAAAAATGCTTTGGCTAATACATCATTTCATACAATATATAGCACACGTTGGATTCCATTCTCACTTTGTAGCCTTCACATGTCAGTATAAAAGGTTTGTTCTGATGCTTTGCTGCTTTGCAAAGAAAAAGAAAAACTACACAACACTAAACTACAGATTGAACTTAATGTGAATACTCTTTTTGCACATGCATATCTAACATACTTTTAATGGCACTTTTACTGTATCCAGCTCATTCCAAACCGCATCAGTTGGGTCTAGGTCAGGTAATGTTGGAGGCCAGGCCCTATGCTGTAGCACACCATTATTCCTCCACTTAGTATTTGATAGTTTTTGCAGCTGACACTTTGAGAAACATTTGGGGTGAGTCCTTCATGAAGTTGCTAGTACAGTACATTGTGTATTGTGTGCTGCCATAAAGTCAGGCACTTTTGGCGAGTGCTTCATCTCATTAAAAGCACCGTGATAAATTATTATGTCATATACAAATAAAACAAACTTAGTAACAATCACATTTTTGTTTCACTTTGCTGTATAAAAAATTCAGTCATCATCCATTCCTTCTGCATGGATGATGAATAAAACCCCCCAAAAAAATAAAACCAAAACATAATATGTGAAAGTGAGAGAAAATTCATTTGGGGTATTAACTCTAAGTGCTGAATATGACTTAAGCGTGTTGACTAAAGGTACCAAAGGTACCAAAGTGCTTGACTGAAGCCATAACAAACATGTACACCTATATACACCTACAGCTGTCTGAATAACAGAGAGATGAGAAAAAAATTTTTTTCAAACAGTCCTCAAAATAATGTAAATACACAGCATCTGTCAGATTCTTATCACATGAATGTCAGCTTCATTTATAAGTGTTGAGCGACGTATTTTAACGAGTGTGCCGTTCTCCCATCCAGGTGCTCGTTCTGTCCACCAGATTACTGAAGCCGACCGACATCCCTGAGCTGCTCTTCGCCACCCAAAGACTGTCGCCTGATGTCGGTGTCTAAAAGAACGTCACGTGGACGCCCACGCGTGCACACGTTGAAGGACACATGCGCCACAAACATCTCAACACGTCGTCAAGTGTGAGGCGCGTAATGAAATCCATTGTTGAAAACTGCAAGTGGAAGTCAAAGTAAACGAAATGCAAGTGAAGCGACATTCCTGCTCTCTCTATGTAACTATGATTTAATTATAAAGTAAAATGTAAAATAAATATGTGAAAATAGCTACTGGGCTTACATTTCTCATTCATTCTCGCATATGCTGTTTTTTTGTTCATACAGTGCATCGGGCTCAGTTGTTAGCCGCTTTGGCCAGGTTGTGTTAAAGCGGGCCATGCTGTATGCGTGAACTCATTGCAAGCGAGGGTGTGAACAGAGGCATGCTGTTGTGATAGAGAGAATACACACTCTCTGTTAGCATCTATTCTCACCTCCACACATCATATGGTGACAAGTCGCAGCAGAATAATTAACAAGTCATTTCACACAGTCTGCCAAGGCCAATAATTCGCTCACACCTAGAGCTCGCCTACACCCTACAGAGTCCCCCCACACTCTCTGTAGCCTTTATTCTCTCCATCATGAATCACCGTAGAGCTGGAGTTCAGTAATATCCTCCACCTACCTACCTGCATCAGTTCTGAGTAACAAGATTCTTCTACATTTTGTTAAAGGTTGAGGGGGATTAATTCGGTAAATCTTATGTTCTGTGGATCTCATCAATGGAACAGGATTCACTAATTAGGTTTTGAGTTGTAAATAAACAGTTCTCCAACATACACACGATCCAGTTTTATTAGAAAGTGCTTGATATTCTGTCCTCTCTTGGGAGTTTACAATTCTCAGAAGAGCCTAATAAAACAAGGTCGGCTCTGAGAAAACTAACATGAACTCTTATGGCACTGTGGTCTCAGACGGCTTTAAATTGATTTTCCAGAATCCCAGATAGCACAGAGGTTTTAGCTTTCAGTTAAACTGAATCAAGATCTGAAGAGTCACTGTACAGTCATGATGCCTTCTGTGCTATTTATTACTGCTTTTATCAAAGCATTTCATGAGAATAGGTTTATTCATTCAGTCAGACTACCTTTTCCCTTGTGCGTCATCTCCCTCACAGTAGGAGTCACAGATTCAAAAAGTGAAAGCTTTGATATTGCATTATGCTGAAGATACAAAAATGATAAAACAGACACTTTCTTTCAAATTCATGATCATTTTATTGTGAACAAAAATTGTAACATAAATAACAGGCCCTTTGGACTATTTCTTTTTATAAAGTGCATCAGTGATAATAACTGCCACATGCTACATACTGTGTCTGCTGCCCTCACTACAGTCCCCCAAACCACCTCCTCTCATTCTCTCATGCACAATGATGCTGCCAAAGATAAACTGCAAATATTGACTTGCAAGAGACTGAGTGCACATACACAGGTGCACAGAGCCCTGGCACGAGTGGCTGGAATAATAATCCCAGCATTTAGTGGTGCTGTGTAGTGGCAGTCTGAATAAAGAGCTGCCACAATGGGCAGCACAGCTAAAAATAAACTGAGTCCTTCAGAGACTCTTATGTTGCCAGGAGAGCTTGAGTCAGTTTTTGATTGTATATGCAGATAGTCTGGACTACAGACTCAAAATGGCTGCCTGTGTGTCCTCAGGTGTCTTTTCTTCTCCTGAACAGAGCATCCTCAGCGCTTCTTCTTGCACATGGTACATCTCAGGACAGACACCTGCCTGAGGTTGTTACCTCTGTCAACATTCGTCTGCCTCCTGCTACATAGAATCACTGTTCATCTCACACCTGCCTTCTTCGAACACGAATTCAGTGCAGAAGCATGAATCTCCTCAGTCTTCTCTTCCACATTCAATGCTTTCTTTCTGTGGCCACTCTGGACCACTTTCAGTGTCCAGCCCTCACACCGAGGTGACAGTCCTGACCTTTGCTGACAGTGCTTGCTTAAATCGCCTCTTCAGATCTTGCATATTGGGAGATTTTGGCCTGGGGATGAGGGGTGAGCGCCTCTTCTCTGTAGCAGTAGTGGTGGAGGTGTTTGAGGAGTTGGAGGCTGGTGGTGGCTGCTTGGCTAGCTGGCAGCACAGCCTGTAGAAAGCCCCGTGCACCTGGCTGTAGTCCTCACTGGCAGACACTTCATAGAAGGAGCAGCCCAGTGTTTGCGCCAACACAGGCCCTTGCTGGGAGTCAACCTGCCTCAGGTGCAGCAGGTCCGCCTTGTTGGCCAGCAGGATTACTGGTGGGACATTGGCACCGCCGGCACGAACAACCAGCTGATGCATCTGATCGATGAGGTCGAAGCTGCGCCGATCTGTCACAGAGTACACCAGCACCACTGCGTCAGCCCACTGAATGGAGCAGGTCACATGGTCAGGTAGACTGATGCCATTATCTGTCATCTGCAAGGCAAAGAAGAGGAGAAGCTGATTAAAACACAGCTCAGCACACAGAGGAAACAGAATTCAGACCAGATTAAACATTGCCTGACTTTATGAAACTGATCTTTAGTAATGAGTGGAATGCAGACTGGGACAGAGATGACCTATAAGGTTTCTCCTCTACAACAGAGAGCTGTGAGTGAATGAGGAGTCTGGATGTAGATCAGGGTATCATTTACTCTGGCCTCAGACATCCATTAGCCTAAATGGGAGATTAAATAGCCGAACTGCAAGGCAGGAGAACAAAACACACACGCACACATGATGCATCCTTGGTGTTGGACTGTTGCCCAGTCTAGAGAAGTGTAGATGATCTTAACAGGCTATATTACACTATATTTGTACCTAATGATCCCCAGATTTTAAACTGAAGAAAGCGTGAAAAAATAAACTGTGTGAGGAGAGAAGCTCTTACCTCTGCACCAGGAGTGTCCTGAACCTGAATAGTCACTTGCTCTCCGTCCACCTGGACTTCTCTGGAGTAGAGATTACCTGCACACAGGAGGAATAAACGTTAATAAACATCAAGTCTTTCATTGTGTTTAGGAGCAATTTAACCGATTTAATCTTAATATGCATTTCACTCAGTAACTCACCAGCATTTCTCTCATAGTCTCCGATGAAGCGCCTTGTTAGGAATCTCACCACGAGCGCTGAAGGAAAGAAAAAAACAAATATTAGATGACACTACTGGATAAAATGTAGCCGTCTGTAAACTGCGTCGCATGGTTTCTATTCACTTTCTTACCTGTTTTCCCAACTCCGCTGCCTCCTATCACTGCTATTTTAATGGCCCGGTTGGGAACCGAGTACTCAGGCGCTGAATACTCCGCAATAGTCGTCATGTTCTGGATGAGACGCATTTTTCCGCTTCTCGGTTCCCTCACAAAAAATGCAGCAAAAGCGAAACACCAAAATGTAGCGAAGCTGGTGTGAATGGGTGAAATTAATCCTGAATTACTATTAAAGTTGTTCAGTGAAGGTAAACGACACTACCGAAGCTGTCGAAGAGGCAGCAGCGAACTGACTGAATGCTGAACTGACTGAGCGCGAGGCTTTTATAGCGTTCGCTCTGTGGTCGCATCTGATTGGACGCTGGTGAGCCCCCTCCCCTCCCCGTTCTCTGCCACCTACACGTGCACAGAAATGCTCCTGCAGCAGGTGGGACCTCTAACCTGGGTATCCTGACAAAACAGGCTTTATTTTGAAGAAGAACAGAAAAAAGGATTTTTATTTACAGTGACTATAATTATATTATATGCGAATTATATTATATAAGAAAACAATATATTAGAAAACAACGTACATATAATGGAAGTATAATTGTGTTGTGAAATGTCAGTTCCTCCTGAGAGTAACAACAAACTGTCTGCATCTATTCAGTCCTCCACTTCCTTAAATTGCATATTTTGTCCTTTGTTATTCTCATCATACATAATTTTTTTATTCTGTGAACTTCAGTTTTTGTGTGCATGTATCTGAGATGTGGATGACTCCTTTCCCCACTGTTGTGTTGCAGCTTGTAACCTGTTCAGACATGCCCCTAAACCTGTGAATCCTCCACACAGGGGGTTAATGGCTGCACATGGTGCTAAAATTCACCTCCACACATTCACACATACCTTACAAGAAATCATACAATTATTCATGTCGCGATAGTGAGAGCTACTCACATCCAGAAATGCATTATATTTCAGATATCTGTAAATGAGTTTATTTACAAGTTTACAGCAACATAATAAAATATTTGTTGGTGTTTCACATAATGTCAACAAATGTTTTAGCAGCTCCTGCTCAACACCTCTTTCTGATTTAACCTGTATCCTTGTCCCACTTTCTTCTGCCTTCGCTGTCACATCCCCCACAGGCCTCCGTCGCCCCCATCTTTCATTTGTGCTCATGTGCTCGGAGGTATTTTGGCATCAAGTGCTTCTGTGATTATGGTCTGGTATGTAGTTTTGATAAGACTGCTGATGACAGGCAACTGCACTGAAATATGAAATTAGTGCCCAAGATGCATGAGCAGACACAGTTGCTGGGTGTGTACATGTGCATACACACACACACACACACACACAGCTGTCTTTTTAACCACAATACAGCAAAAACACTGAACTCCACCCTGGCAGCATTTAGCGCAGCCTGCTTTCTTGCTAATGTTGAGTATAATACTCACTGTAATTCTCTTCATCCATAGCTGAGCTCAGGGTGGCTTTTTGTGTTTGTTTGTTTTGTTTTATCTAATTAAATTAAGCTCAAGGTCCTGCCTTTTTAATTAAATGCTGTGAGCACAGTGTTACAATGTGGTTACTTAAGCCTCTACAGCAGAATGTTTGGAACATAGAAATGTAAAAGGAATCTCATGGTGGTTTCTTCCTCTAGTGAGAAGGCAAGAAAGCTAATGATGACAGCAAAGAGAGGATGCCTGTGGAGGTGTTTTTCTCCTATCACCAAGTGAAGGGCCGGGATTCACTCATTTGATAAACAAGACAGAGAGACACTGAGTGACTCACACCAGCAGTCAAAGCTGCAGATACTGATATTGATATTGGCTTTAAGCTGACTGTGATATATCCAGTTCAATGTCACTTGTGCTCTATCTAAAAAACAATGTTTATGTGGGCTAATACATTTCATCTGTCGCACTGTGCCTTCAGGTCACTGTTGCCTTCACTTTCCCTAAGGGAATGGCTGCAAGAAAATTGAAGTAGCTTTGAGTGAAGGTGGGCAATTATAACTACAACAGAGGAGGACAAGGCCTGACTTGGGATCAGAGTGTCGCTCACACTGAGGTGACAATAGATGGTGAGAGGGGATAAAATGAGGGGTAATCCTTTAGCTGGGGTGTGGGCAATTGTCATTCATTGCAAACCAAGGAATGTCGAGATAATTGGGGGTTGGCGGAGGGGATGAGGGGCAGGTGAAACTGACAGGAGGAGGAGCAGGGTGTTCGCAGAAGGATGTCCTTGTTGACACAGAAGTGAGGACAGATTTCCCAAGGTGGCTTTGCCTTTTACAGTAAGCTGAGAAGAGGCATACGGCCATCATTTGCCCTCAGGCATGATCCCACAAAGGACTGCCCAATATCAGAAACACTGGGGCAGTTGAGAGGAGTTCCTGGGGGCAAACCTCATGAGCCACGGTCATGTGTTTATCAGCATCATGATAGATGCTTATCATTCTCTTTGCCTTTAATCATTGTCTACAAAGGTGATTATTAGGAGCCAATTATGTTACACTGGGCTGTCTTCTTAGATTTTCTAACCCTCAAGATACTTCAAAGCTACAAAAATGCAGCTTAATACAAAATGTAGAGTTTACCAACATGTAGAGGGTTTAAAATAGAGGCAGTTCTGTATGTTTTCCATAATACATGTTGGGTCATTGTTCACTTTTTCTGTTTTCTTGCAGGATTTCACTGCAGATGCACAAATGCAGATCTATTTGCACATCCTTTCATGAATATCTTCTGTTATTTGTTTATATCTACAAGTGCATTTGCATTTCCAATGACCAATGGAAATTGTATTGGCCTCCTGGCACAAGCAGCTCCAGGCCCACACAAAGGAAGAGAGGTTGTTTTTTCTTATTGAAATGTAAACCTTCCAACATGTTTCATCATTTGCATACCTCTGAATGTCAACAGTGGTGGTGGGGGGGCAGCAATGGGTTTAGGGGGTTGTGTGTGCTATGGCACAAGCACTGAATGACAGTAGTCCCCAGTTCCACCACCTCCTCTTGATTCTCCATCTCTCAATCATTCTCCCTGTTCTCCAGTTCATTTTGCAGTAGATCTAACTGAGTAACTGCTCTCCACTCTTGTGTCTGAGAAATGATTTGCACGTGTCAGTGCCCGGACTCTTTCTATGTGCGCCGACATGTTCGCCTGTGCACACGTAGAGAACACACACACAGAAAAAAAGGTGTTGCTGTAATAACAGAGGATAGGGCTGTTTTCGCCTGGAGTGCATGTGACCATAGAAATGTGTCTTTAAGTTAAGACTTTAAACTCTGGGATTATCCTGTTTTCTCAGATTGAGAAGTTGTTGTTTTTTTCTTCTCACGTGCAAAACCTGTGAGTAATATAGTAAACACATTTAAACAATGCACACATACTGAAAACTATGGTTGGTTTTACAATAGAGTTCATTTGATGAGGTTTATATGTGTCCACACATCTCTACATCTCACTTTAATTATTTACATAAAGAATATTATGGATAAAAACACAAAGGACAGGATGAGGAGGAACATTAGATCTTAATGCAGACAGTCACCTTCTCCATAACAGTTCATTTTGATGCAACATCCACCGTGACCCCAGCAGTGTATCTATGTAGAATTAGCATTAGCAGTAATGGGGACTGGGAATATTAACCTTGACAGCAGAGAATACATAGTTATTAGGTTCATACAATTGTTAAATCTATAAAGTAGATATGGTAAAATGGATCTTCAGATACCTTTGTTACAACCCATTTCACCTTTGACTCCATTTTATAAATCATCATTGCTCAGACCACCATTGCAACCAACACACACGTGCATTTACTTCTAATGTAATTTATACATTAGAAGTAAATAACTGAGCTAGGTTTTATTGTATAAAAGCATTGAGAGTATGACAGAAGCACACAGAGAGGGACACTCTGCTCTAGACAGATCACGTTGGGACACGGAGTTCAGTAGTTAAGATTTATGGTTTTGGGCTTTTGCCGGTAATACAGACATATCCCCAGGGCCCTGACTGTTCGTCTAGTCTGCTTTACTGCCTAGCCTGAACGGAGCTGGAGGCAGAATGAGGTTCAGAGTAGGGTTCCTGTGGTTGTTTAATATAGATGGACAGTTTCCTTGGGGCTGATTCTGGGCCTGGGCTGGAGCTCTGATTTGTGGATGTGGTTACTGAGTGGTCAAAATGACACTGTTGCCAAGAACTGCTTCGCATGCTGTCAGTCATGCAAATAATATAAGGAAGTTTATGCATAGCACTGTGTGTGCTGTGTAATAACGTGTGAGGTATGGAGTGGAAGTTTTGGTAACTTGTAGGCAACACAGTTAAAGAATGTGTGATTCAGATGTGATTGTGGATCTCGTGTATGTGTTATCTCAACCCTCATCTACTTTAAATGTTATCTCTGGGGACATATAGAGTATATATAAGGGTTAGTAGGGTTTTACTTCACTCACTTTGTGGCACCAAAGCAACTTGTTTTTTGTTGTTTTTTGCTGGGTTAAAATGAACATTTGTGTCACATTTGAAAGACTGTTAGGAGTCTAATTATAACATGTATGATTGCTATGCACGCTTTGGCCTAACTGTAGGTACAGTGTTCCCCACCTGAAGCATAATTATGGTGTGATAACAGCCATTTAATGAGGTGATAACATTCAGAATGGCTGCACTCTTCTCCGGCCTGTACACAGTCGTCAGCATTAAACAGCGAGCCACTCAGCTCATTAGCTCACGAGTAGCAAGTGATGAATAAGGTAAAGAGATGGCACTGTCCATGTGCAGGCCGAGGTGTAAACCCAGAAAATAGAAGGACTTCATGTGCATATTCAGAACAAATTCCCAAATATTTATTCTGACAGTCCATTGTCAAACATCTGTCATCATTATTGTTCTTCTATCATCATGCCATCCTTAATTACCTTAGTTATTTTGAAACTTTGTCCACGTATCTGTCGTCCTTTGCCATCCCAGACCCAGCTTTTCTGTCAGTCCAGTTTCTAAACAAAATTTTGTGTGCAAACTGACAGATGGGCTCAGTCCTGTCACTACCTCTCACAGACAGAATGGACCTGAATTCGGGTGGATTAGGCACCTGTGAACACAAATCCAATGATACAATTCTGCAAGTCTGAAGAAAAAACAATGAAAAACATGACAGCAGTTTGTTAGCTGTGTTTTTGTATTTCTGTGTCACTTTCCATCAATACTGTGGGTAGGCAGCCATGGGAAGCTCATTTAAATACAACATCAACACAACACATATGTTTAAAGATTTAGTGTGAAATAAAATGAAAAACCTGCGCATTGTGGTGACAACTGAACCAAACAACAGCAGCTTAAAGCAGTGAGCATCCCTGTTGTTAAATGTTCTTTCATTTATGGTAGTCACAAAGTGTTTATGAGATATAATCTGAGACGCTTCACTCATGAACGCTTTGATGAATTGCCCTTCTTCCACTCTTCATGGAGTTTGCTCAGATGAGCACAGATGAACACAGTGACTCAGAGGAGACTTAAAGCAGTTGTTTTGGAGAGGCAGTGGTAATTGCACATGTGCCTTCAGCTGACAGATGTCTTCACCTCAGATTCACACTTAAAAGCTGATGCAATTCTTCCAAGACGGACTCCCAATGACCTGTAACGCACCTGCATATTTTCACAGATCTGTTAGCTTTTGTTTTATTTATAATTGAGTCCATTATGACTTGCTTTTCTTTATTACTCAGAAAAAACACTAGATCTGTCCGCAGGCCCCCTCAGTCTGTGCACATGTACAACCAGTGGACTGTTGCAGAGAGATCCTCCAACATGTGCGCTATGATAATATGCACTCAAGGTTGAGGCCCTCCATATTCATTCATATGCATAGGCACACCCACACAGACTCCCCTGCATTGGCGTGTGTGATCATGCGGCCTATTCACAGACGTTGAACAAAAAATTTAAGCATTTCCGAATGAAAGCAGTATGTGTGTGCAGACTGAGGTGAATCTCTGTAGAGTCTCAAGGCCACCTCTCTGTGTGCAGCGCCTGTCCTTTGTGGGGGAACGTAACAGGAAGAGAGCCTGTGAGAACACACAAGCTGGGTGTTTTATCAGTGTGCGCATTAGCGGAAGTGCATTCAGGAGGCAGAAAATTAAAATCTCGTGTCACGTTTTGACAACTCAATATACAGTAAATTGCTGAGGTGAAAGACGTGACAGAAGACATAATCTTTTTTCATGATTATGTCGACATTGTTATTTTAGGTAATATGCTGCAAACTTCAGTGGTGTGTTAAATCATCACTGGTCAAGAATGTACGGTGCTTAAGTGTTGTTTTCCTTGATGCTACTATTCCATGTTTTTTCTTAGCTGAGATTCATTTAACTCTTCATGCTTCTCTTCAACCGCCCCACAGACAGTGCTTACATGCTGGTTAAGGGCACACTCTCACCCTCCTGCCAGTATTTCAAAAACACATTATGTCTACTGCAGGGAGGAGCTGTGGTGTAGCCGGGCCATTAGGATGCCACAAAGTGAAAAAAGAAAAAAAAAAAACAAAACAGACAAGCCAAACTGCTCCAGGAAATAATGGAGGATACGTGTCAGTGTTCTTGAAGGGTACACACTGTACTCTACACAAAAACTGGCCCAAATGCAATGAAAGAGAAAAAAGACATGCGTCACACACCTTGAAGAGTGGAGGACTACAGATCCCCTTTTTTTTTCAAGCTCATCCGTCTGCAGCTGAAGATTTGTAATGACATAAGATTTTAGTAATGATATTCCTTATTCCTTACAGAGCCTGAAAGGTAGCGGCCGCATGAATATTTTCAAGGCAGACTCTGTGGCAAAGACACCTGTGGTTTGACGCACGAGAGAAAGTCAAGGTGAACACTGACTGTTTTTTGTATGAAAAGCTTTCACTTTCAACAGATTAGAAAAAAAAGCTAAAAGATTTTTTATGCTGGTGCGTCAAAGAAAAGCTTGACATGTTGCAGAAAAGGAGAATCCTGCGCACAAATGTTTACATCAGCTAATGTTTACATCCTGCAGACCTTAGGAAATGAAGATGATCATATTGTTAGCCCAACTTCATAACCCCAAATTTCCACACATTTAAGATGAAGCTGGGAGGACATTTTGAAGCTTTGAGGCCACTATTGGGCAGTAAGGGATTAGGCTACGTTGTAATATGGAATATGACATTTCTACACCTTTTCAGTAACAATGTTGTGTATAGTACTAATTAAACCGTAGCCAGACTCCAAAACAATCATGTTTTTAAATGAGCTGAGCTTCTGAATAATGTCTAGTCTTTAGGTCCCAGCTTTTAAAGCTTCACGTCCTAGATTGTGGCGAGTGGTAGGCCCACTGTACATAACTGCGTTCCACGTCGCTACCTGATAAACAATGTGCCTATCTATCAATGTGACTGCATGCAGGTCATATTTGTGCAATGTTGAAAGGGACATGTGATGCCGATACGTTCAGATGCCATCAGATTTATGGAAAGGAGTAAGGGCTATGTAATGAGGATTATGGTTTTCCAGCATGTAACCAACACTGTGTCCTTCAAGCACTGCATGTATGTACCCAATTTCCATTTTTATTCCCTTTACGCTGTTACATCAGAATCTCATATGTCTAAAGGCAGATAAAGGCTACAGTACGTTCATTTAGCAGATCTCCGGTCTCTCAAGCACCTGGCAGAGTGAATCACTGTGGCTCACAGCACTGAAAAGTAGGTCAAGCTCCAGTGCTTTCTGCAGCCTTCTCAGTTCACTGTAGACATCAAGTTATACAAACAGATCTATTGTTATTGACTGTGATGAGGACAAGATGCTGCTGGGCCTTCGGAGGGGAAGTGGGGCAGCGCAGGAATCTGGATCTACCATAAAAATAAGGAAAGAATGCAGGCAGTGTGATGTGTGAGCCTGTGTGTATGTGTGTGGTTGGTTCCAAATGCCTTGAAGATTTCTAGTTTGAGGCCATTTACATAGGCAGGACTGTGCTAATACATCTGTAGCATAAGATCTAGTTCTTTCATGTTTCATTAAATTCTTCACTGTTCATTCTCCTGTTATCATACAAGTGAAGAGTCACAGTCTCTTCCCACAGCCTGATAGCAAAACAAGTTTGTGAGTGTCATTGTCCTTGACTGAATTGTGTGAAACTTCCTAAAAACTAGGTCAGTGTTTTATGTAATCTCACTGCAACTGTTATCCACTGATACACTGACCTCCCGTCATAAACCTGTTTTTAAAGAAACTGTGCATGCTACGTAAACATCATTTGTGACCCTTTCTGTTTGGGTGCTGTGCATCGGTTTGATCACATTAATAGCCACATCATAACTTGCACACACTTAAATGTGCACATATATACGAGCACACACGCAGATACAGTTTCTAGGGCTGCCTGTATTAGATTTTCACATTGAACTCACGATCCCTGCTTTGTGTTATGAGAACAATGTGGCTGTTGTGCCGCCATGAAAGGTGGTTGTAGCAGAACAGGTGCATTTTATAGGATAGTTGATCATGGAAAGGCTGTGGACAGGGATGCTATCTGAATTATCATTTCTGAATTTGTGTTTCAGCTTCTGCTGGAACAGGTAGTCTTAATTAGTTAGTTAGGCAATAATCAACAGACACCTTGATGTACAACAAGGTACCACAGGAAAGCTGGATAAGACTTAGGATAAGTCCCCCATATTCTGGAATCAGATTTTATTAAAAGATAAAACCAAGATTAACCAGAATCACAAGAAAAGAAAAGTATAGAGAGAAGGAAAGGAATAGCTCACATCATGTGCCAAATATGGTGGAGGCAGTGTTATGGTATGTGCATGTATGGCTGACACTGCTGTAAGCAGTAAGATGAATTCTGAGGTGTAGAGGACTACTGTATACTCTCTGCTCACATTTGGTCAAATGCAACAAAACTGACAGGACAAAGCTTCACAGTGCTGGTGGATGAGACCTTAAACTATGAAGCAAATCAAGACTGTTGAAGGCAAATAAATTGAATATTGTTCAATGGTCAAGTCAGTCACCTGATCCCAACCAAATAGAGCAGCTTTTCAGTTACAGGAGACAAAAGTGAACAAGAAATACCACAAATAAGCAGCATTGTATGGCTTAAGGTGGCTACAGTAAAGACCTGGCAAAGCATCTCCAGAGAACTTAGTGATGGGCTCCAGACTTCAGGCAGACATTTCATCCAACTATAAAAAATTATAGCTTTATTTATAATCATGTCGCCTTGCATTGGCATTAAGGGTCCCTTCCTACTGCACACTGTCAAAACTACATTATATCTATGTGACTCAGCGTTGTAATACAAGCGAACTGTGTACTCATTGTAGGCACTATTTCTGCTGTTTACACAGACTAAATAATCAATCAGATAGTGTGAAATAACAACAATCAACTCTGTGTTTACTTGTGTCATTTACAGCATTAGATGCTTTCAGAATGTGCTACTCTCTGAATTATTTCCCAGTGTTCCAGGTAAGGCCACTAATGACAGAGACATCAAAAACCATTTTGTTTTAAGTCTGTTATCCAGCATGTCCTGCTCATCTGTTTATAAAAGCAGGGGTACTGTACATAACTTAACTAGAGCCTTGATGAGTTTGTTTGGAACAGTGTGTACCACAACTTAGTAAGCATACCGAAGCTTCTGTGCGTGTGACTAATAATTCATTCCCTCTTTTGTCTTTAAAGAGTGGACAGTTCCGTCTGTTCTTCTCAAGCTCTTATCATCTTTGTCGTCTTTTAATATGATGCACACAATGTTTAGATCATTAGATTTAAATGTTCATTAAGTACAGACTGAGGAATGTAACCAGGATACTACTATACCAATAAAGTCAAGTCCTATTGGAGAAGTTAATCATGACAGCAATAAAGTGTAACTATGCAGAGTGTTTTTTAATGCTGTAATGACTTCAACATGAAAAACACGTTTTGTAAGTGAACGTGTGAAAGCGTCAGTAAATTGACTTCACTGGCCACATTAGGTGAAATCTCTCAACAATATATTTCATCTCACCCACTTTCATTTTTGGGAACTGGGGCAACTTTGTCATGTGAAACTACTTTAGATAATACATTACTCATTCCTTATGCCATTGATGCAGGACACATAATCACAAAAAAGCACACATACAATAACCTCTCTTTCTCAGAAACAGCATACAAAGTACAAGTATGGGCACATGATTCATTTTTGTATAATGAATATATTCATAAGCATTTTTCAGTGGAACAAATACTGTCTGGGTTATTTTTCTACTGATACTTTCCTAATGCTGGACATAAAAATAAGTGATGAATAATGACTGTTACTGCTTTTTTTTTTT
>OMLM01020856.1:99990-139412 GCA_900302695.1 Helostoma temminkii | reverse complement strand
TTTTTTTTATGATGCACCAAAAAGCAAGCGCTGTAAGTATTTGTTTATAATATTTTGTAATGGAAACTAATGTTAACTTTACAAAACTTTGCAAAAGATCCATTCATCTATTCAAAGTAAGGTTTAGTCTCATTTTGTATTTGCAGCCATCTTAATGCTCTGATTTTCTGGAACACTGAAAAACAATAGTTCCCTGTTGCAAGCACACTCCCACAAAACAGTCTTAATAGACCATTTCTTGGTGTTTCAGGTGCCAAATATCACCAAGCTGCAGTGAATCAGACACAGACTCTAAACCAGAGGATTATTTTCCTGGTGGTACGGAAATTATGCATAATTCATTTCCCTCTCTTTGTAGCGGCTGAACGACAGGAAGGTCATCAGTGCTTTTAGTAGTGCAGCCAGCCTCATTTACTGGAAACATTCTCCAAGCTGGATTTTTTTTCCCTCTTTGTGCGTGTTAGTCTGTCTGTGTGTAGTGCATGTGCACCCGCATGAAAATTCAAGCATTCGGCCAAACTTCTCATCTCAACTGAGGCGAGCACAGAGGCGAGTTTTCTGAGGTTCACCTGCTGGCTGGAGAAAAAAACAAAAAACTTGTTGTGGATACAAAAGTCCTGTCAGCACCATCCCAACATGAGGAGGAACCCTCGGAGCGAGAGAGATTAAAGCTCCAAATAAACAAAGACTGAATTCACCTACTTTCTCTGTTCGTCTGAAACGTCATGTCAACACATAAGCCGCCCTGTAAAACCTGAAAAACAAATAAAATTGATTTTATCTCAAGGCTGGGAGTAGATCATCACACGTACACGTGTTTGTGAATGGCAATGAATAGTTTTTACTGTAACAAATTATCCACATCCTCATACCCATAATAAACACATGAAGAGCTACAATAATGGTAATAGAAGCAGTATGAGTCAGAAAAAAAGGGCAGCTTCATCCAAAGTGTCCCTCAGTGCTATTAATACAGACTGGACTGAAATAGAAAGTAAGTCTGGGAACATTGTGTAGCAAAAACTCACAAACTACCACCCCATGTAATTATTTCCTTGTCAATCAAAGGTGTTCAAAAATAAGCCTATGAGAACACATCAATCAACAAGTGTCTCAATAGGCCCATGGTGCGTACCAAAAGACTGATCAACAATGAAACTCTCCCATCCTCCAAAGCTAGGACGGGCAACTACAGCATTGTGTTATTTGTTTTTTTGTGAATACTTTTATTCTGTTCTTTTTCCCCACTTCTTTTGAAGTATGTTAATCATAATTATTTGTTGTTTTCCTTTCTTTTTATTCACATGCAAATGGTAAAGAGATAATTGCCAGGAGATTGTTGTGAAAGCACAAACTAAGCCAGTGGTGAATAAATGTGTCCTGAGGGCCTGGGACTCCTGCTGAGCTTTTTAGGGAGGACATTTACCTTTAATGGCCTTCTTCTTCATTATGAGAACTAATGGTGGTTAGAGTGCAGAATACCTGCAAAATTAAATGATTCGTTATTTAGTCCCCAACATGATAAGGATGAGAACAAGACCAAGAACTAAGCTGCCAGAATGCTTTTGAGCTCGGCTCTTAAGATTACAGCACAATTACTCCACTCCATAAATTACTCCACTTTTAAAAATCTTAATCTTTAAAAAAAAAAAAATTTTAGTGAGAACAATTAACATATTAATTTTAATCTTTTACCAAGAAAACATGTCATATTTTTTTGAATTTATTATATTTCAATTGTTGGTCTGATAAAACAATCACACTTATGGACAAACCATGTTTACTAAACCAATTTGAAAATGACCAAACATATTTTTGGTCATTCTTGCATATCCATACGTTCACTAATAAAGTATTTAAAGTAAGGTTCAGACTGTGTCTCATTTTTATTTGCAGCCATCACAATATTCCCAGTTCCAGGAACATACCAGCTGTAGTACAGTGAAAAATAATAGTTCCCTGTTGAGTCTATTTAACCTCTATTTAAAACTACATTACCCTAAAGTCCTTGTGTCGTTTAAATGCAGGCGATTGGTTGCACTTCAGCCAGCTTTTCCCATGCAGGTATCTGTGTGGCTCTGTGAATCTGTCAATCAAATACGAAAAACATCTGAACCAATCATATCCGGAGTGTTTTCCCGATGGGCGGAACTACTGCGCTTCCTCACACATCAGGCTTGTTTCCTGATCGTTGCTAACAACCTGCTGCCTGCAACTTGGTCTGTCCACTCTTCACTCATGCATTGACCTTTGTCAGTGGTGCTGTTTTTGAGACGCGTGTGTGAGAATGAAGCCGTGTCGACTGTGAGTGCAGTGTGACTCTCGGCTCCGTGCTGGCTGCATGGTGCTCGCTGCCTCTCTGCCGTCTGACGCTTGGGGTTGCAGTCTGGCCTCCAGCGGCGGCTGCGAATTAACTTCGTTTCACCGCGTCGCCTGGCTGTGAAATCATGTTTATTTCATAAAGATGGCGGTGAGGGGGACACTGTGAACTAAATGACTGTCAGAAACATCGCCTCCATTTGTAATATGGTGAGTACGTCGCTGTGTGTGTGTGTGTGTGTGTGTGTGTGTGTGTGTGTGTGTGTGTGTGTGTGGTGCTATTGATCTGGCTGCAGCCAGTGTTGAACCTGGTGATGTGCATGTGTCGCCTCCCCTGCACCCACACACTGCGCAGGGTGAAGGCTGTTGAGGAAGCCCAGTAAATCTGATTGTGATCACTGCTCTTCAGTGGTCCAGCGGGTCCAGAGGCTGTGACAGGCCCAAACCCTGATATTAAGGAGCTGCTTAATAACACGCTGCTCCCTCCTGACAGCGTTGACATTGAGTGTTGCAGCCTGCAAAGGTGACACAGTGTGCAATTTGTAAAGCTGTCATGATGACTGACAGGTGAATGGAGCAGTTCGCTGGCTATGACAGCCTGTTATGATTGCATAATGTGGTGCTGCTGCAGAGCACTGGTTACATCCTCTGCTAGCAGCAAGCAGGGATCTGCACTAATCTATGTGAACGTTGTGTTCAGGATCACAACAGGCGTAAACGTTTCTGCTTAATGCCACTGGCCTTATTTAGAAGGACCCTCATGTCAAGAGTACACTGAGTTATGTGTCTGGCCAGTCATGTCTATATCATGCATGTTACAGAGGTATTGTCAGCTGAGCTGCTAAAGAAAGACAAGAGAAGTTTTAATGTACTCACCATGGTTGCTCTTAGCAGGGTGTTAAAATGGTAAATACAGGCAGTGTCAGTCTGTAGCAGGGCTGGGTGATATGGTTGAAGTCTTAACATGAATATTTCCTATTAGCAGAGGTGGAGGAAGCACTTAGATCACTACAGTAGAAATACTGTAACTCTAGCAGTATTATTCTTACACCTTTCGCTTCTCTTTAAAGATTTTAACACATTATAAACGGTTTGGATGATCATACATCAGTGTTTTTTCTTTATTTTTATTATCTTAAACTTTGCACACTACTGAAGCTATGAACATGTGTTGCATATTATTATTTTATTATATTTTAGGTTGTCCAAAGTAGCAACATTTGGCTCTTATCGTTCTCTCATCAAACTCGAGGTTGTCATCTGGAGTTTTCAGTTCTCAGTTCTCAGTCTTGTCAAGCGTTAATTTATGATATTTCTTGTCTGTTAATGTGCTTTAGACCATCAGTTGTCCTGTGCAGAGGAAGGGTGGGTACAGAGTCATTAGTGCTACTTCAACTACTGTACAAATCTATATGGCAAGAAGACAGTAAAGAGAAAACACAGTCTATCATTACTGTAGGAAATGAAGGTCAGTCGATACAAAAACTTTAACGTTATTTGGTCTGATTATTTAACCCTCTGATGTATAGAGGGTGAACCGATGGTTCCTAAATGTGTGAATCCCATTCTGTGCTTTTACATGGACTTTAGTAATCAGGTTACATTGGGCTTTCTCAAGTAACTGATTTCTCAACCGTCATGTAAACGGGAAACTTGGTTTTCAGTATCGCGGTAGAGGATTTGAAAAACCTGATTTCCCAAGGTAGATTTGTACTCAGATTACTGTGCCAAGTAAATGCGTAACCTGCTTTTTACAAGAGTGCACCACCACTACCATACCACCAACAGCCTCTATACAGTTAAAACCTGTGAGCCACGCTTCCAAAATGAGCCCAAATTAGAGGAGAAGTTAGATTACTCTTCTGCTGCATGTATACATCGATTTACAGTAACCACCTTTCTTGAGAGCATGTAAACTCGTTCCCCTATTTCCAGAGAAATCTGATTGCTTAACTGCATGGAGGAGGAGGTGTGATGGTCTGGGGCTGCTTTACTGGTAAAAACCAAGGGCACACTTAACCAGCATGACTGCCACAGAATTTTGCAGCCACACACCATTCAATCTAGGACCATTATTTGTTTTCCAGCAGGACAATGACACCGAACACACCTCTAGGTTATGTAAGAGCTATTTGTACGGAGAGCGATGAAGTGCTGAATCAAATCTCCACAATCGTTGTTGTAAAACCATTCCAGAGCTGCTTGTGTACACTTTACCCAGGGCCAACGCTTAAATGAAATCAAACTGACTATTTCCCAGAGTGAGAACACATTCGTACTCTTATTCGTGTGAGTGCATAGGTAAGAGGTTGGAGTGTATTATTATGTTTAACTAACATTAGACGCTAGTCTTACTCTAACTCTAACTTCATCCATTAACCCCTTCCTCCTCCAGAGCTGCAGGTCTTAGTGATCCAAGTAGTGTTTCTCCTCCAGGTTCTCAACACCCACATGTCGCTGCAGGAAACTGTGACTATAATTGTTTATGCTCATGTTGTACTTGATGCGTGTTTGAGTTCAAATTATGTCTTAAATGTGCAAAACTAGTAAAAGCACATCATAGTTCATCCAACAATAATGCTTTGAAGGAAATTTATAACTGATGTGCGAGGTATACGTACGTAACATTAAACGCCACTCCACTAATACCGGGATGCTGCTACCTTGTAAAACACACATCAGGGGGTCTGAACTGCGATGTTTTACAGCATATTGTAAATAGGTTAAAGAGGAGGCCACAAGTAAGGTGGCATTTCTGTGTAAAAAGGGCTTGAAAGAATAAGAGCCAAGAGTGTGCAAAGCTGTCAGCAAATGTTTTATATTAAAAACTGGGTGGTTAACATTTTTTGTTTACATATTTACATAACATAATTCTATAAATGTTTCTTAGTCGTTTGGATGTCTTCAGTATTAATGTACAATGCTGAAAATAATAAAAAGAAAGAAAAAACACTGACAGAGAGGGTGGTAGTTTATGTTTTAAATCTTTGTGTACTGCTGGGTAGCTTGTGAATTTCACACTGAGGATCAGTAAAGTCTTAACATCATACAGGATTTTGTAGATTTGTAGAATCTGCTAAATAACTTATAATTATAATTATTAAATGTGTAAATATAGTGGAGTAAGTCAAAGTAGCAACATGGAAATGTATTGTAGTCAATTACTTTCCAGCACAGCCAGTTAATGCCATAACAGGATGTAGTTTATTGATTTATCTGCTCATTATTTCTTGATTAATTGTATCGTTTATAAAATGCTTGGAAATTTTGAGAAATGTTTATTGTGTTATTCTGGCACCGAAATGGTGTGTTTAGATCAGTGTTGTCGGTCGATTAAAACATTTAATCACTTTTTTTCATTTAATCATTTCAGAGAAGACAATGATAGAGAAATCATTTATATTGTATACAGGCAAATTTGAAAAAGAACGCATCTTAATCAGAGAAGTTGGACTCAAAACTAAGATGTTATGTTCAGTTTGATTCAATCCTAAAAACCACACATATTCAGTTTACTGTTAAAGAAAGGAAAATGCCAGATGAGAAGATGTGACCAACTAAAACGTAAAGGCTCAGTACCTAAATATTTAGGTATTAGTAGCTTTAAATCATTTTTAATGCAGTGATGTTGCAACTGTTGCTTCAGACAAATATTTTCATCTGTGCAACATGAATCCTTTGTTTTGTTAGATCTCGGGCTGCAGAGTTGATGCATCAGTAGTCAGGTAAACAGCCTGAGTACAGAACTAACAAGTTCCTAAGATGGTTAGTAGTCTTTCTTTTCATTATTTATTATTAACAAAATGTTGATCAAGGACCACCAAACAAGCAAAAAAGTTAACCTTACACAAAAAACCAGCTGCAAACAATAATCATAATAAAAGCAAGTGACGATAGTGTGTGGGTGTCATGGCTTCTTAACAGCTTCTTCACTTTGCTCTGATCTGTGTTGTTTTCTTGGAGTATAAAGTATTTTGTCCTTGTGAATAAATAATGCATCATCAGCTGTTCTGAATGAGGAGCTCAGACGTCAAAACGTGGTGTCGGGTGTGTGCATGGCTGTTTCATCCATCTCCCACAGATGTTTAGTGTAGGTTTTCATAGATTGTCGTGTGTAGACAAACTTCGTCCAGCGTTGTCCATTATCTCTGTCCACATTTGTGGAATGAAGGTCAGCGTTCACATGGTTCACATGAAGAAAGGATTGGGGTTTGCACGTGCACAGTATGTGCCTGATTATGTGCTGCGCCATGTCAGACTGGAACTGAGTAGTCGGACAAAGAGGTATTCACAGTCTGCTTTGACAGTGGGAAATAACAGTCACTGGAAGTCTAAACCTTCCCCAAACTAAAGTGTCCTCTGTTCGCTCAACAAAGCTGTGGTTCATTTAGAAAAGCTTTAAACTCTGACAAGAGATAAGTGGTCTGTGTCTGCAGTCAGGCACAAAATACTCCTGACTTTTGACATGGTTCTACCTGTTCAGACCGTATCTTCTTTCTCCCTGAAAACTGAAAGAATCCAGATGAGCAGCTATTGTAGGAAATATTTTGTGGGGAAGCTGAGATCTTGAAATTTTTGCCAATTATACTGTAACTCATTATGGTTTGTGTCAAAGCTTCAGCATCCTGTTGCTGTTCCTGTAACTTTATACAATTAGCTATTTAATTTGGCTGAAATACACAGACTGGCCTAAACATATTAGCCTTTTATCTTCGCCCTGACTTTCCCTAATCACAGATATGTAAACTGATATATGCAGCTAAACGTTTCCTTGTTTTGTCTTTTCAGGGCACCAATGCCTCTGCTCTGGAGAAAGACATCGGCCCGGAGCAATTCCCAATCAATGAACACTACTTTGGATTGGTCAATGTGAGTATCACTAAATCCTCTCATAACGCTGGTGTCATTATGAGTTATGAGTCTCTCAACCTAACCCTGTACATGCAGTGTGTGCTAGAAACAGTACACTGGTGTTTTTCCACAAAAAAAAAAAGAAAAGCTTAGCCTGTCTTCCTCTTTGTGTTCCCATGTCCTTCCCTCAGTTTGGAAACACATGTTACTGTAACTCGGTGCTCCAGGCTCTCTACTTCTGCCGGCCTTTCCGGGAGAACGTGCTGGCCTACAAAGCCCAGCAGAAGAAGAAGGAGAACCTCCTCACGTGCCTGGCCGACCTCTTCCACTCCATCGCTACGCAGAAGAAGAAAGTGGGCGTCATCCCGCCCAAGAAGTTCATCTCGCGCCTACGGAAGGAGAACGGTGAGATCGCATCTGATGAAGTCATTTTTATAAAATGAGCTCACAACTAGGAGCTCATTATTTTACGAGCTGTGATTGCTCCTTTTTGACATCGACACACCAAATTATTAGGATATTAATAAAACTATTGTGATTTGTTTGTGCTGTTAAAATAAAAAAATAAATTGTGCTTGCACATCTCATTTTAAGTGTGAGCCTCAGCACCTCATTAGTGTCCAAATGACTCAGTGTTGGTGAGTCATTCATTTGCACAAAGCAAAGTGGACATCTTTGTTTCATTAATATGCTTTTTATGAGCATTACATGCCACATACATGTATTGTTGCAAATAAGCACTTTTCATTGTACAAACCAATGAGACCACTTTGGAGCCATTTGGGTGTTAATTGGGTGCTGACATGCTGTAATAGGCCTGTAGTTAAAATTCTGATATTTAATTTTGAGCTCACATTCAAATAATAACGTCAAACCTGACAGGAGTAGCTGGAAACCATTTAGCTTCTCTGTGTTTTAAACCGTTTTCAGGTACATATGCTACATTTATGCTTCCTCTGCCAAAGATGCAGCATCAGAAGGTTTTCAGTGCAGAAAGTGTCTGTGGTTCTGTTTGTTGTGAATTCTAATGAACCATGTGAAGGTTCAACAGTGACGCCCATGATGAATATAGGGGAAACGCTGCAATGGAAAGTTTTCACCGTCAGCAGACGGTTTGACATTAAGACTTCAGCTTCAGAGTCGCGGTGCTCGACACTTGAAACTTCGCTGATTTATCATTAGTTGCTTTTCTTTCCATTGCAACTTAATTAAATCCGCTTTTCCTCATATGCTTTGATACCTGGCACTGACTGCTGATCATGGGTTTAAATCAAATCTCCTTTGAGGATGATATGTTTTATTTATTTAATATTTTTACTTTTGTGACCATCCCCGCGCACATGTTCACAAACTATCAGTGGCGATGTGTGCTTCGCTGTTGGCTTTAATGTGGTCTGTACGTTTGAGGTGAAGGGCAGGTGCACGTTGGTGGTAAGGTCATTCAGAGAGTAGAGCTGACAGAGAGGCTGCTGTTCATATTGAGGGAAGCTCTTTATGTGAGTGAACAATGCAATCTCTGTTGGGACTCAGCTTTGACTCTGGACTCTCTGTTTCTCCCTCCCTGATCCCCTACTTCTCAGTTTTCACCGTTGACATACAGACCTGTCAAAACAGGAGCGTGTGTGGATGCTAATGTTGCTGAAACCTGTTGACTTTATTTACGCTTTAGACAGAAATTCTTTGTCTTAATAAATTAAATGGCAAGAATAATATAGTTAATTATAATTGAACTGTAGTATAAATCTGTTATAAGAGATGCATGAGAAGACTGAATTGCTGTACTGAGTTTAACGTTGGCCTCCTATAGGCTAAGTTGCTTGGTGCAGAGCTATTGTGTACAAATGGGCAGATGAACAGCAGCCATGAATCTGCATTGGACATAACCAATCATACACCTTCTACATGCTCTCACTCTTTACTTTATTTCTGTAGATCTATTTGACAACTACATGCAACAGGATGCCCACGAGTTCCTCAACTACCTGCTGAACACGGTGGCCGACATCCTGCAGGAGGAGAAGAAGCAGGAAAAGCAGAACGGACGCCTCAAAAACAACGGCACCGCCATCACAGCGGAGACTGAGACGGAGAACAAAACCGAGCCCACGTGGGTTCACGATATCTTCCAAGGCACACTGACCAACGAAACACGCTGCCTCAACTGTGAAACGGTGTGGGGCCCTTTTTTGGTTTTTTTTGTGTGTTAATCGCTATATAGTGATGCAACATCCTTGTATCAACACGGATATGTGATCTCTCCTGAATAAAATGAGATGCAAATAAAACAACACACAGATACTTTACGTCACGGCCACTAGAAGCTTTGTTCACACACTTGTGAGGGTGTGGAGTGGGAAGGGTTTCCCTGAACAACACCTGCGGACACTAAGGCTCTGCACTGTGCGGGGACAAAAAGCCGCTCTGTGTAATAAGCATTTCAAAGACTGGCTGTGCGCACATAGCTGTGGACGCGTGGGTGCTGTCACAGCACAGCACACTTGAAAATGACAGTTAAGTTACCTCAGTGTTTCTCCCTCTCTTTGACAGGTGAGCAGCAAAGATGAGGATTTTCTAGATCTTTCTGTGGACGTGGAGCAGAACACGTCTATAACACACTGTCTCAGGTAATATTTATTCAGTCACAGCTAAAAGTCAGACAGTAGACCCGATTACCTGTGGTTCGAGTAGTATTGAATAACCAAGCCTCACATGACATTCTCTCCCAATCCAGGGATTTCAGTAACACAGAGACTTTGTGCAGTGAATACAAATACTACTGTGAGACATGCTGCAGTAAGCAGGAAGCTCAGAAGCGGTCAGTAAAGCACTGAATACCACTGTGTTGTGTCATTGTGCAAACACACACTTCTCTGAGCATGAATGTGTATCTGCAGGATGCGTGTGAAGAAGCTTCCTATGATCCTGGCACTGCACCTGAAGAGGTTTAAGTACATGGAGCAGCTGCACCGCTACACCAAGCTGTCCTACAGAGTGGTTTTCCCCTTAGAACTCCGTCTGTTCAACACGTCTGGAGACGCTGTCAACCTGGATCGGATGTATGATCTAGTGGCCGTGGTGGTTCACTGTGGCAGGTACAGTATGCCATCATAGACCATGCATATTTTTATATGTGCATTTCTTAACTTCATATAGACGTGTGTGCCCACAAAAAAGTAACAAAAACAGATGTTGAACCAATAACTTGTTTAGGTTTTGGACTGAATCATTTTAAATCAGTTTAAATGTCTGTGGGAAATTGTGATTTTCTCACCCATTACAAACAAAAAGATGAATTAAGAAAATAATGTGTTATTAATGAAAATAATTAGTTGGAGCCTTTTACAGTAAAGATCAGTATCGGTATTGGTTTGTATCGTTATGAGACACGATTACTTCTTTTCTTCAAACTGTTCTGAAGCCTGTACAGAAGTGAAACACAAAGACGATCAGATGCAGCAGGATGTATTGTTTACTGTTGCACAATCACAAAATAATGACTGAAAACAAAAAAATTACCATAGATTTTAACTGTAACTGACAGAAAGGCAGATGGATCACAGTGTAGTTTAGATTAAATAGAGTTTTAAGAGTCACTGCTTCTCTTTCTCCTCAGTGGCCCTAATAGAGGTCATTACATCACCATAGTGAAGAGTCATGGCTTCTGGCTGCTGTTTGATGATGACATTGTGGAGGTGCGTCACTCTCAGCTTGTTACACTCTTGTCAATTATCCTTGACTCATCTCACTGAACTTGTACTTCTTGTGTTGTCAGTAAACCACTTTTCACTTCTGTTGTACAGAAAATTGACGCCCAGGCCATTGAGGAGTTCTATGGGCTTACCTCAGACATCTCCAAGAACTCTGAGTCGGGATACATCCTCTTCTACCAGTCCAGGGAGTAACTGGAGCTAGATCACTGATGAGACTGAATAGGATGAAACCTCTTTTCTATTCTATTCTTTTTTCTTCTTTTTTCTTTTTTTTTTACCTCCAGCCTAACAGACCTAATGTCCTGCCATTTCCATCCCATCTCCTCCAAGTCAGATCTCTCTGACATATGTGCCATTTCCTTGTTCCATTGTCAAACTCTGGGCTTACCTGTGCTTCATCATCTCTGTTATTAGCTTTTAGTCTTTTACTCACCTGCATCTGGACTGCACTTTAAAACAAAAGCAAGCATGCTCGACAGCATGACAGTAACTAAAAGGCTTGGTGTAGCCTAGTGGGAGGAGCCTGCAGAGGCAATTCGCCGCCTTGAACATGAGGTGAAGGGTCTGGTGCACATTCAGACAACTGACAGAAATCATACTGTATCGTTTATATGTATATAAGGTCTACTTCCCTGATGTGTCAGCCCCTCTTTATTGCTTCCATTAGGGCTATTCTCTCCATTTCTGTCCTTTTGTATGTTCATGTCCCTGGTGGGTCAATAAGAAGTTGAGACAACACTGTATAATGCACATAGATATATTTGAAGAAATATCTAAGCATTAATTGGAGAACTCTCACACCTGACTTAATGACTACAGAGGTTCTTTCCTCCCACAAAGAATCGCTGTACAATCTTCTGTCAGCTGTGACTCATGTTTTAACCAACACCTCAACACTGAGCCACATGCCCAAACACTACACATGAATGGAAACGCTGCCGTTTCCTTCATTCAAATCAGCTGACTCTTTATCTTTTTTATTCTGATAGAAACCCCCTATTTATTGAACGTATGATATTTATTACTGTTCTTTGTAATACTGACTGATAGATAACGAAGGTGTTTGTTAAGAGTCTGATATATGAGCTTTTAGCGTGGAGTATATGTTGTGTATAATACACAACAGGACAATTAAATTCTGTAGCTTGCATGTTAAAAATATAAGACACATTAATGTACTGCGAGTGAGATACAATCTACAGCTGCCCAACTTTTATAATTGACATGACAGTGCAATAAGAGGTGAACTTATCCAACGTACAATTTCCCAGTGGGTGTAATATACAGTACTTTTAAACATTAGCAGACAACCTTTTCCCAGTGCTGTATGTTAGTTCTTCACCATGTGCTTCTACATGGTGAAGACTACGTGCTGGGATGGTAGCTCTGTCACCCTTCACTTTGTGACCTTAGCTTCCATCGTGTTGTTTGTTTTTTTCCATTACTGTGTTGAACTACAGCTTAGTAGTTTTCTTTCGGTTTGACTCTGACTTTGATGATGTATATTGTGTGTGTCATATGTAGCACATTGGAAACCTAAATCCCACAGAGGCGGAATTCAAGCTTTGTTGTTAATTAATAATATATCCTTGTACTGTAGATGTTTGGGTTTGTTGTTGTAGAATAGTGCAACATCAAACCATGACATTCCTATTTCCTGCACATCTGAGGAAATTACCATTTCACAAACATCTCATTGTGAAGAAGAGAGGAGAAGAGGTGGGAGTAGGATTCATTTGCTAGCTTAGTGTCTGTCTGTACAGAAAAGGCAGATTTTGAAGTGAAAAAATTGAAACTGGAGGCGTTAAATGCACTTGTTTCCGTTGTCTCTTCCATTTAGTCTGTTACCGAGTGAAGACACAGAGAATGTGCCAAAATGGAGTCGATACTAACCTTGCAACAGTCTTTAGTGGAACGTTATTTCTTTGTAAAGATACAACTGTACATACAGATTATGTAGAAACACAATTCTGGAAATAGGAAAATATTTTTTTAAAGTGAAAATTAAAAATGTAAAGACACTAGTGGCGAAGATTTTAGCTTAATGCCGACCATTGGTGAAACTCTGTTAATAAATACTGTGCTATTTTACAATCATTCAATCACATAATCAGAATCGTTCACAAGTCACCATATTATTGTTTTTACTGGGTTGAACTGAGCCAGGGCATTTAACAGTAGCAGGAGTAGTCTGAGACAGCTTGACAAGAAAGAGACGTAACGCGCTGATCTTCCATTAACACTTATGCACTCACTCTCACAGAGAGTTGCACTTGGTCTTTTATTACTGTGATAGTGTTCTACCTAAGAGAGCACGGGTGCAGAGAGACCTGCATCAAGTGGGAGCTGACTGAGATTGGTTGTTTGGTTGAAACTGAAAGTGCACTTTATTAGTGATGAGCTTCAATGCTTTAACGTTTTAACATTAAGAACCACAGTGCAACACATTCATTTTGAGGGTTTTTTTTCTGTTCAATAAAATGACTATCAACCTAATTGCCAGATCATTTGTTTTAATTCACCTGCTGCTTACTGTTGGGAGAATGAACTGTAAAAGGAACAACGGCTTAAACTCTTTTGTTTTAACTAGCATGAGGTTCAAATGTGGTATGGAGTGATATGTTTCAAATTAAATTTTCTACACGGTCATGTACTTTTTTTTCACGTAGTGCCTCCATCAGGACAGATTTTTTCATTCTTTCGTTCAATTTTCTGCAATAATGTTTCCCTCCGTGCAAATGAGCCCATTAATGTTAGAATAGTGACGTTTTAGCATTTTGCTGGTCTGGAACATTTAGGTTAACACAACAGCAAACAATGGTCTTAGAGAAGCAACTGCTGCTGCACACAGTCTGCAAAGAATTATAGAGTGTTTACTTTGAGAAAGATTAGTCCCAAGTGGGAAGCATCAAAGACAGTTGTGAGTCTTCCCAGGAGTCCCGGCACATTCACCTCAAGGTCAGACCATGTGGAGAGCTACATTCAGACCCTACAGGCCTCACTGAGGATGTGCAATGTCAAAGTCCATTGAACTGCTACCATAGATGAGGCTCTCTAGACTGTGTGCAAGTTTTTTTCTTTGTTCTACTGTCATTTTATATACATTCTTTACTTCTATAGTAATTTACTTTCAATTTCCTTTTTCAGTTTACTGCAATTTAATTTACTGAATTTATTTAAGATAATTACAAACAACTTGGTACCTACTGTATGTTCCTGTGTACATTATCCAAAATGTGTTGTTTTGTTTTTACCACACATCCAAAAAGAGAACAGGCTGAGAAATCAAAAATTCCAAGGCATCAGAGTTTTGAGTTAGGTAATTCAACTTTATTTTTTAGGTTTAGACTTTACTCCTATCAAACTTAAACTTCTAAAAGTATTTAATTTAAATACATTTAAACTAACGCAAATCTGTGGGTTGTACCTACTTGCTTTCCAAATTATATGAATTCATTTTCTATATTATGAGTGTCTGTGCTGTTAGCTGTTACACCAAGCAGCATGAGCCCTTTAGACTTAAGAACAGGGGTGGGAATTGTCTTTCTTCATCATGAATTTCATTGTTCTTATCTTGATCAGAAAACTGAGCTTCTGACTCCTCTTAGACATATGTAGAAACAAATATTGAAATGCTTCCATCTTGTCATTTATTATATAAAGGGGAAAAAAGAAGGATTTTGACGGGTATTTTAATCCATCCAATGCATCCTGGGAAAATATATGCAAATAAGTAAACAGTGCCTCCAACATCGTAATAACAGATTTTAAGTCCTGAAAATGATAAACCATCATCAATCTAATTGCAATGAGTTTATAGTAAATGTTTTGTTAAATATTGTTATGATATAGTAAACAAGGTGTATTCTCTATCCAAAGTACACACACAAGAGAGGTTTTGCTGTTTGTAATGAACCATAGGTTAAGATTCAAAGTTAGCAGTATTTGTACTTAATCTATTTATATACCAACAAATATAAAAATAAAAACAAATATAACAAAGTACATTTACTCAAGTACTGTACTTAAGTACAATTTGTCAAACCAAACTATGTTATCAACAACATACATTTTTTTCTTAATGGAGCACTTTAACTTTTGTACTTTAAGTACTTATTTGTAGTGGGTTTTTTCTATGCAAATACTTTACTTGAGTAATGTGTTTGTGTACTTTATATACCTGGGTGTAGTTTTTACAGTGTGCAATTGGTGGGCAAATACTTAATATACTCAAAACCTGCCTAGAATTTGTATGATATGTTCAGTACCGTAGTTAGTACACAAAGACAACATACAAGCTACACTAACATGCAAAATGATACAATACGTGCACTGATGAAAAACACAGATGTTGCCTAGGAGAGCATCCTTTTTATATCACAGCTCTCAGAAATAGGAGGCTGAGGAGAGAAAGAAATTATCAAGAGTACCTGTCACCTCCACAGCGTCCAAACCTGTCCAGAACATCTTAATCTAAAAGAAACGGCCTGTATGTTTTGGTTTTCATTGTGAATTAGACGACATGTCCATCTTCATGGCTATCAGCTTTGTGTCCTCTCAGTCACCCTGAAACCTCAGCTAATCCCCTTTTAGAAAAAATGTAGCGGCTGCCAGAGTCTGACACACTGTTTACTCTGTGTTCATGCTTCCACCTTTTCTCCTCTTCATCTTTGTTTTCTACTCCCTGACTATTCTCATGATTTCTGTTTTTATGTTCAAAGTGTCAATTGGATATAATTCTGCTGAGGTCATAGTGGGTGATGGAGTCTTACTGGACTGCATTATATTAAGAAGTAGTTCCACTGTTTTAGCCTCCCTCTAGACACTTCTTAATATGACGTACTTTAAGTTCAACACTGAGAAATTATAATGTTGTGAAAGTAGAATTCATGGCAGAGCTGATGGATTGCACAGATGTACCTAATAAACCGGCCAGCCAGTGTATTTCTACATATAATTACAGTTTATAATGTTCTTTGGAGGATGTGATGTATTAAAAAAATTATTTCATCAACTTACCAAAAAACCTGAAACTCTAAGCCCTTTGAAAGAGAGGGTCTGCTGCCCCTTTGCCCACATGATAATGCAACCATGGCTCACACCATCAGTCACTGATAACTATCCATAACCATACAGAATATTTTATCACTGCTTGGTACAACACCAGATTTTACAAAATGTGACCTGCTGTTCCAGTTGTTTGTGGATCCCTTAGGAAACACTACTTTGCTATGACACAATATGCTGATTTTTTTAACAAGGAGCAGATATAGTTTTGGCAGCTCTACCAGGGCCAAGTGGCTTCTATATAGCTGTCAGTCTAACTGCATGAATGTTTACAGTTTAAAACTGAAGAATGATGACAGCAAGAAAAATACAGATTAGTGGCGTTACTGCTACAAGAAGCATACCATCAAGCCATTAGCCTAGCTGACCACCTCCAGCAGCAAGAATTAGTGCTCTCCTCTCCAGTACCATCAAAACAGTTGAACCTGCAATGATAAAACAGCCCAAACAAAAACAGAAAAATACATGCTCGTATGGGCACGATGACAGCACTGAGCCTGTTCATGCTGAAATAGGTTCTATTTTTGAATGCAATATTACACTGTTCTTTACTGTAACAGTAGTCTAACTGTGCCAGATGTGAAGAGAAAGTCAGAAAAAGAGAACGTGATGGGACCTTTTACTGTCATTATGGCAGCATCTACCTTTGTTATAGGAACGCTAACAGCAGAGGCCGATGGGATCAGAGTATATAAGCAGTGTAAGCTGCTGTGCCACAGACCCACAGCAGCAGGTTGGCATGTCTGGCTCATGTGTACAGATGAATCTATGTGGCTTTCTTGTTTTTTGTTTCCTTCTTCTCAGTCAACAGTTGAGCTCAGCAGTGTTTAGTTTACTGAATTCACCGTGTGGCACAACAAAACCCAGAGTGACTGAGGGAGTTTGCCTTTTCTTACAATTTGTTGCAAGATTAAAAAATGAAGCCACAGTAAGAAGCCACAGGTGGTCTCAGATATGATACTGACCATCCTTTCTCCTGGGAGCTTCTCAGAAACACTTCATCTCCCACTGAGAGGTTTACAAGAAAAAACATGAACACCTCAGACAAACACACACACACAAAACAAAAACCTCAACACATTTCACAAGACCTTGAGCTTTTTCCCAGAAATTAGAGATACTATATTATGTGTCACTTTTGTGAAGCAGAGAGCCAGGATCCAAGGCCAACTCTTTGCGAACAATAATGAATCAATGTATAATTTTTAAAAGTGTCAGTTCTATTTTTGCACAAGCTCCTTTGTGAAAAACAAAGTAACTTTCAAATCAGTGCAAACTCTTTTTACAGTGCTTTCCCAGAGGACAGTGTTCAGCCTCCCTCTTCAGATTAAAAGAGCTGCTTCATTGCTAGATATCAGTTGTTGGCCCACTTTTACACATTTACATTTACACAACACTTTAGCACACAGAGATCACCATGGCCAAACTTGTTTTCACTTCAGCTCCACAGGAAAGAAATGCGTATACAAATGATTCTATTTTTATCACATTGCACTAAATTAAACACAATCTTGAGTCCTTAGTCATAGATATTTTTGTGACATAGATATCGGGAAAGATCTACCAAAATAAACCAGATTGTTGTAACTGATTATTACAGCAGTGGGCAAAAAATAGATCTTCCATGGAAATTCCATTGGGAATGGAAAGTCCTGTGGGAGAGGAGTGCTCAGTAATATTAATTCTAGTTAGGACGTCCATCTTACACAACCAGTGTGTACTGGTGTCATTATTAACTCCATTTCTACTCACAGTCCCTTAAAACCTTACGAAAAACACTTTGTTTTTAACTGTTAGTTTTGGGACTAAGACTAAGATTAACATAAAACCACAATGTGAAACAATTAATGTTTTTTATGTACTCTAGAAAAAGGGTACATATAGTACATAGAACTACAAGAATATAGCAACAGAAATACAGCAGTGGCGCTACATGGACACAAACACACAACACCACCAATTAAATACACACTGTTCATCCATTGACCAACAAATTAATTGTTTATCAACATTACCGGATGGTCACAATAACTCCACATGGGATTCCTGGTGCACAACGCAACACACTGTTAACTGCCCTAACACAGTAACAAGTCAATTACCACTTCCTTAGTACCAGAAGATAATAGCATGGTTAGTGTTTCCTGCACACTAACATTATCTTGGTAATCAACTGAAAGCACAGCCCTTAACATCATGTGGTCGAACTTTCTATGACATCTACTCTGTATCTAAATCAAAGCTGCCCAATCATAATATTAGCAAAAGTGTTTTATTATGCATAGTTTAGGAAGGTGAATGATTATTTACCAAATACAATAGTCTTGTATCACCAGATTTCTCATCCAGCTCTCCAGTATCTGCAAACCAAAACAGGAAGAAAACTCCAGGATGCATTTGGTAGTGTCTTGGCTGAATAACCACGTTACATAATGCTGCCACTCTGTGACTGCCACCCTGAGAAGTTTGTAGGCACGAGAACCTCTGGAAGCACACTTCTGACCTTTCTGCATAATATACAAATAATATAATGATCATTCACAAATTATAGAGATACATTAAGTGGAAAATGAAATTGAATTACAAAAGGTTAAGCAAACATACAACCTGGCTACATTTATGTAATAATTCTGTTTTTGTTACAGATTGCTCACTTTATGCAGCCCTGGAGGGGACAATTACATAAGCCTGGGAATTGTACCAAATAACCTCCTTACTTAGACACACTGACTTAGTCATTCACAGATAAACACTTGTCTGTGTTGTCCCCAGTCAGTCACCTCACTGCCTGTGTTGAATATCAGCAGTAGACTGAGATTCTCCTTTTCTCTGTGATCTTCAAAGTGTGAACTGAGTAAGAAAAGCTGAAGCTGTTGATAGTATTAAACATTATTTTGGTATTTAAAGTGAATTATTGAAAATGCATAATGTGTACTGTATGAGATCATTATTGTATGTCTTAGCTCTGCACAGTACCGAGCAGTTTCATTCCTTTTGCAGTTCAAATCTCAATTTCCATCAGAAAGAGTCCGGAGTCATCATTGAACCATTTCCTTGATTTTGTTTAGTTGCCTTATTATTATTAGTTATTACTCTAAGCATACAAGACCTTCCGGAGAAATTTGGCAGACCCTGTTTTGTTTAACAGTTTACCACTGAGTAAGACTTGCAAGAAATGTGATGGACTGCAGAAACGAGACATTGTCCAAAATAAGACATTGTTTAGAACAAGCAGTATTTTACCTTTATGCAGGCCAAGAAAAGCAACGTTGTCTTGTGGGAACTATGGTCAAACGAGAAAAACACAAGCAAAACACTAAATCTACTAATTGTCTTTCCAGACACACTGTCATTTGTTTATGCATTGTTAACAAAGCATCACATGTCCACTAAGCATTCTGTCCATTGCTGTAGTCGAGCCAAGAATAGATAGTAAAGACTAGAAAAAGAGCCAGTGTGAGGGTACTATAATTTCTTTCTTTTCACGTGTCCATTAATGGTGAACTCTAGCGCTGTTTTGTGCTGCATCTTCTCTCTGCAGTCACACTGCAGGGCTTGAATGGATGAGGACAGTTAAGAAAGGCCACTGTTTTATTAATGGCTTTTGATCAAAATAATAAAGATAGTGTATGGTATGTAATTCCAAGAATGTGTATTTTGTGTATTTGTGCCACCGATCTGTATGTTGACCTCCTGCTGTAAATGATGAAGCACCTCTTATCAAAGAGAAACGCTCACAGTGGCAATGACACAGTTAAGGATTTGAATAAATTTCATTCTGTTCAAACTGTTTTTACAGCTTTAGAATGTAGGCACACAAGTCTGTCTATAGTCTATCCAAGGCCCTTAGAAACAGTTGTACATAATTCAGAAGCACACGTACATATTCAGAATAAAAAAAAAACATTGAATTCATACATGTGAACACACAAATAGAGCCACATCACACATTTTCATATGGTGTGAAAACATGTTTTGCAGCTCAGTACAGTTCTCTTACTTAGCCTATGAACCTGTGCAGTTTGGATTAATATTATAATAATTTACCCCTTGGTACCCAGTCCTATGTGTAATACCATCTTTATTATCTTCATTGCACACAGAAAGAGTGGATTTCCTTCAGGCATTTTTATAATTGTCCTCAGAAATTTCTTCCACACCTCTAAATCAGCTTTAGCCCTTAGTGAGACACCAATTCTGACTTTACTTTTAGTCAGGAGAAGCCGCTACAGTCCTTGTCCCAGTCAATCTCTCTCTATCTCTCTATCTCTCTCTCGCTCTCTCTCGCTCTCTCTCGCTCTCTCTCTCTCTCTCTCTCTCTCTCTCTCTCTCACCTTAGCTATATTTCTTAGGAGTAACATTTATCTGTATATCCCTTCTAGGGGTTTGATGTTGGGAAAACAGAAGAGCACATGGTAGGAAACTTCCCACACGTTCTTGTCATGGGTCAAGGGCCTTGAACTTTTATACATTTTGTTGCTAATACTTTTCTCTAGTACTTAACACTAAAGCAAATTCTAGTGCTGAACTGCCATCTAGTGGTGAAAATACAATTTAGTCAAACACAGAAAACTGCATGACTTGTGGTTAAAGGTCAGATATGAACTAAATGTTTCATATTTGGTCATGTTTCACAATTAAATACAAACAAATAAAGGGACACAACACACTGATGTATTGCTGAAATCTTATTGTAGCATGCTACTTGTTCTGTCAGCCTCATTCATTTTTCTATCCTGTCAAAATCATTGAGGAGAAAACAGCTTTCATTTCTGTCTGCTTTTTAGTTTTCACCTCTTCACCTTTTCTGTGCATTAGAGACAGAAATGGACAAAAGACAGGGACAGATATGCTGCTAGGGGTCAGTCAGTGAAGCTGAAAAGACTCAGCACCCCCAGATGTCAAAGCACAGCCACAAGACAGTTTCCATACTGTGCATTTAATAGTTACTTCTTTTTTTCGTTCTCCCTCCCTCTAATGTTCCTTTCCTCATCCCTGTTCAGGGTGGAGGTTTTCAGAGCGGAGGCCAGTCCAACACGAGATCGGCGCCAGTTTTGGCCGCCTGTTTCCGTGAGAGTATCAAATCCAACTTAAGTGTAACAAGCCCCACCAGAGCAGTAACCTTCGTAACTCGCACCTGCATTCACAGCTCTCTGCGCTGCCAGTGCTACTCTGTAATGTAAATGGATAGCTGTTATTCACATTAATCATTTCATCCAGATGTGTTTTATATGGAGCATTCCAGCCTGCTTTCTGAGGACAAGAAGCAGGTTAAGTTCAAATAACAGTACAGGTTTACATCCTTGCTAGCTGCTGTGAAATTTTCCATCTTAAATAGATCGTAAATACATTTGTCTTTTTTCCAAGCCACTGACATCTAATTGATCTGTTCCATCCTTAAAAATGAGAAAGGGCTTCTAAAAATGTAATGATGTGTTAAAAGCAGTTCTGTGGAGAATTGTGAACCAGATCACCTCAGCCTGGGTCCTGCTTTTGTGTCATGTCTTTGAAGATCATGAAAGGGCACGTGATTTCCAGGCCCACTCTCCACAACTCATTAGAAAGCACCTGTGGTGATTTCATGAGAAAAAATTGGATTGTCCAGCAGATCAGTATGTTTTGTTTTACTTAGACTGGTAATTGAGACATTTAATCTCCCTCTCTGACGCAGGAAATCACACATCAACACATAGGTCATGGTTTATGAGAAAACAGCTACTTTGAAGAACACACATAACATTGTTTAATTTCCCAATATTCTCAATCACCCTGAGTTTGGGATAAAGCAGATGTGCAACCAGAACAGGAAGAGGAAACAGTCTGGACAAATGTCTGCGCTGGGAAAAAGAGAGTCCAAATGTCCTTTTTTAAAAATTTGATATCACAGAGGTCATAGAGGAAGGAAGGAAGTATTTATCCGCGGTATCTCTGGCAGAGGATTTGGTCACTTGATGTGTGATCTCACTGGAGCTGCGGAGAAGATCAGCAGTCACGCCTGTTTGCTTCTCAGTGTCAAATGCTCTGAAGGCTGCAGGCAGCCCATCTCGATTACCTCATACCCTCATTAGTGCCAAGGAAATTGCTCTTGGGTGTTCGACTGCAGACTAGCAAAAGGAATAAAAATGGGTGGAGTTGCATTGCCCCTGTGGTGCACTTATAATTATCCACACAAAACATGGAGTTGACGTATGAAGCTGCAGTCATGAGTGCTCTGTGTTTCTCTCTACTTCTGTTTTGTTCCTCCTGTCATAAATTGTGAGGTCCTCCTGTGCAAAACCTGTATCCAGCTCCATTCCAGATGTGTTTAACAGCCTCTCAGGGCCACAGACAGTGCTGAGACACAGAGGCCTTGTCAACCTGCTATGGATCATTGACTCTTCTATTGAGTAAAATGGCTGAAAACATATATGCGTATTTGGTAGTTGTTTACAAAGAATTTGTTAGTTTGTCAGTGAGTGAATTCTTAATTTCCACATCTGTGTTTATTCTGTCCTTTCTTCCTTCATTCATTCCTTCTACCTTCTCTCTATTTTAATATTCCCTGTGATTTACACACTGTGGTCTGGTCACCCATAACCACGTCATTGTAAGCTGTGATATACAGCCCATTAATATTCCTCCTCTGGTCTGGCTGTAGGATCAGGGCGGGTACTCATCGTGCTCAACCTCCAGAAACTCAACTCTTGCCAATGTTGAGCACATTAAGATGAGCCAGAGAGAACATTACACGGTCCAGCAGTGTTGAGTCAAGCTTCTGCCACCAAGCTGGAAACTTTTAACTGTGTTTGCACTTTGAGTCTGTTTAGAGTGATCTCAAATTACTACTAACTGTAGTTACAACGGAAGATGGCTAAATCTACCAGAAGTCTGCCACCAGAGGAGGCGTACCGTTCTCTCCCTGTCAAATAAGCACCACTACAGAGAAGAACAGTTTGCAATCTCCTCTCTCTTCTCCACAGTCTGCAGTCACTTTGTCTGTGACCACAGTTGACCACAGCACACCTGAGTAAACAACCCAACCACCACCACCACCAGGCTCACAGAAGGATAGCTGGGCTCCTCCTGGTTATATTATGGTAGCTGGACCTGTTCTGTGTCCCAGGAGCCAGGGCCTCTCTGAATCACTGCTGACCAGACAAGGCACTCATTGTGTGGGAATGTGATGGCAGAAGTTTCCAGGACATGGGTTTCTGCATAATCTGCTCATTTTCTTTCAAACATATTCTCCAAATCTCACTCAGAAAGTATCACTAACGCAAGGGATATTTTGTATTTTTGTGATGTATTGAAAAGATACATGTAAAATCTAAAAGTTTCTTCTAAAGAAATTGTTGAGACTGGAATAAGACTGAAACCAACACACATACTTTTGCCCTTTCTGGGGATAAAACCATAAGCTCCTAATCCATCCATCCATCCATTTTCTGAACCGCTTAGTCCCTGTAGGGGTTGTGGGTCGCTCCAGTTAACCTGACTTCATTTCTTTGGACTGTGGGAGGAAGCCAGAGAGCCCAGAGAGAACCCACGCAAATACAGGGAGAACATGCAAACTCCACACAGAAAGACCCTGGCTGACCCCGGAAATCAACCCAGGACCTTCTTGCTGTGAGGCGACAGGGCTAAACTGCACCACCACGCCGCCCTTAGTCACAGAGCAAGCAACATCCTCTGATGTGCTATAAATGCACCATTTAATGTTTAATCAGTATCAGCACAATGTGCAAAATGTTAAAAAGCATCATTTCCATCTAATCAAAAAAGAAAATTGGAATTTTGGAAACCTGGAAAAGTTAGCCTGGAAAGTTAAGGTAAATAATACATTTATCTGCTCTCTGGAGTATCTACTGTATCTCTTCTCTAGCAGTGAGAGATCCATCTTAGACTGTTTTTAATCAAGTAAATCAAGTAGACTGAGTGGCTATGGAGGGTTGCTTTAGTTCAGCTTCTGCTCTCACTGCAGAACAAATGCTTGAATTCAGACATTAGATAGGGTTTGAAGATCCAACAGTATAATTGGTTGCCTGGTGAGACAAGCTGGTGCAGGACTGGGCGAAGCCTGGAGACCGGAAGAACTAATTAGTCGGCTGAGAATGCTAACAATTTAGAAATACATTGTGACTGGGAAGGTGCTGTTGGGAATACCTCAAGGTAGTCATTCAAATGTGAATATATTGTTACACACTTGATGTAACGCACTATTCTCAAATTTTAAGAAAAGCCCTGGGAATATTGCAAGCTTATGGCACTTCATTTTAGTGTATAGTTATGTTATATAGTAATAGTTTGTCTTCTTATATTATTGACATTCAATATATAATGTTATATGTGTTAAAGTAAAATATTAAATATTAATCAATTAATAGTTGTAGGAAACAAAGTGTTGTAATTTATGCTAAAAGAAAACAATCATAGAAGGCACAGTCAGGGAATATATTCATCACACAGTGCAAGTCAAATCAAATGAACAATAACATTTGCATACAAGTTATTAGAAGCAAATATTGTTGAGTGGTGTCACACAGCACACACGTTGTCAAAGAAAAAACACACTTATACTGAATACATCCAGATAATGCTGCAAAATAACTACCTGTTTGTATTTCCTGTATGTTTTCAAAATATATAAAACAACAGCACCAAAATAAGAAAACACACACACACAGCAAACATAACCAGTAAAACTCTCAATGTCCAACATCGGTTATTCAAGTACTAGAGGAAGTTAGTGCTGATCATTAGCACCACACTGTATGTCTTACAGCACACTTCAGGAGAAATGAGAGATGTTGACTTTTGGTGAAAAGTAAAGAGGGGGCTGCTCGTTGAATATATTTTCTGAAGTTAGTTGTTAGTTGTAAGAAAGTTCTACTGTGCAGGTCTAGTTCTCCCCTAGAAATATGCATGATAGATATTATAGATTATGACTAACATACTAACAAAATCTTAGACAGTAAATATAGTAAACTAAGACAACTGCTCAAATAGCTGCCTGACTATTGTGTTCCTTCTGTAAGGTACTGACCTCAGTGTTCCATAAACCCCCCTAATAAATTGTAAACTCTGAACTGCTTTTGGCTGGTACAGCAAATGAGGGTGTCATTGTTTTATTTGGTGAAAGAAGATCGAAGTGTAATTCCACAGATAAAATCTGAATAGAAAATAGAGTTTATTTGACTGAGTGAAGCACAGGTAGGTTGTTGTCCTGATGAAAGAGGTCACAGGTGGCTGGCTGTGAGGCGTTCAGGAGACAGGCTTCTTTTGCTGTTAAATGCCTGAAAGAAAACAGTTATGCTGATGATATTTACAGACTTAGGCAAATTAAAACAAATAAAATGTGATATATAGTGAGTCCACTAGTGTACATGTATCTGGGTAATTAATATTGTTCCCATGAAAAGATGCATTGACCAAAATTCCAAATAATGCAGGTCTTTCTTTGTTTCATTGTCAAACATTATAGAGACTTACAAGCCTGCGAGTTGGACTGAGAGAGCGAGAGCGCACAGGGCTGGCACTCCTGCTCCTGCTTCGGCTTCTACTCCACTGCAAACACAAATACAACACCGGTACACACGTGAGCCTTCCCATGCTCTTTCATTATTCATTATATTATGGAGAAACACTTAATTAATCATTGTATCATTAAAAAATTATAAAGTCAGTACCAGAGCGCCTCTTCTAGTGACAGCCTCGCCTTTCACTATTACAGCATTTCCTTCCACCAATGTTGGCCAGACATGATACAGCACCAGAGGAGCAGTGAACTCAGAGTCATAGCTCCGACGATACCTATCAGAGACAGAGGGAAGAGCAGTGAGGGAGAGCTGAGGATGTGAGTGCCATGTGTGTGCTGAGGGTGACATCTACTGGTAGAGATGTTGAGGTTCACTGGTAAATTGATTGTAAATGTAACAATGTGTAATTAAAGCACATCCAAATGTACTAGAGTCAAAACTGCTGTTGGGCAGAAGTGATACAGGCTTTAGACATGGTATTATACATGGGACTGACTTGTTCTCACTGTAAAGTTCTCCATCACTGGCAAAAGCCAAGTCAAGTGGGGGGTCCAGAGTCTGCATGGCAAAGGCCACCCTGCATGTCTCCCTGATCAAAGCACTAATGAGGACGAAGTCTACCTCCGGCGGGAAGGAGATCTGAGGGTTCACATTCATGGCATTGATCACATCCTGGGGAGAAATAAAATACACAGTCAGACATGCTGTCTTTCTTCAAGTATCAAAATATATTCATTTGTTCACAAATCTTGCAGAGGATTAAGCAGAGAGAAGACAAATCTCTCTCTCTTACATTGACGCTGGCCTGTACATCGTAGAGGTCCAAATTTCTGACAATGTAGTCCACAGCTGCATCTTCTAGACTTTCTGGTCCAAAGTGAGACGCTGACAAGGTCTTTCTCACGCGCAGCTTGAACTGACGGTAGGCCAGTTTTGCTGTCTTAAAGGATTCCTAAGAGATTGAAAAAACAAAAATGCATAACTGACATTTTAAAATATTCCCTACACCATCCAATCAAATACATCTAGATACGGATACATCTACATATCTACATTCGGCTCTGAAATAATTACAGTCATACCACAACAGCGATGAAGATGATTTTCTGGACCATCTCTAAATCATCAATGTAGCGCCGAAGCATCGTCTGGGCCTCCAGACGCTCAGCAGCATACAGATCACTAAAGCGAGATACAAGGCGCGCGTGGCGTGAAGAGTTAGTGAGCTGAGCTCTGGTGGGGGACTCACTCCTCATGGGGCTGGAAGAGCGACTCAGCCTGGGTAAGGGGCTTGGAGAACGACTTCTCACCAACCTAAAAGAGAAAGAAGAGACGAGAGATAAGAGAAACTTAAAATCGTCACTTAACATTTTTGATATGGTGTCTGTGTGTATGTGCAGGATTTGCATTTCTGTATTGGGCAAATATCAGTACCTCTCTTGCAGCAAGGCCTTTTCTGTGCTCAGGTAGGACACTTCGTCTCTCAGCAAGCGAATCTGGCGCTCATAGTCCTCAAGAGCATCCAGCTTTCTCTTATAAATGTCCACCTCCTTATGTGCAGATCGTAAACTGAAAGGAACATGCATCATGTCACCACAAAAGTACTTACATTGTGTCTATTATAACAGCATTAGATTGAATCACCCACTCTGCTTTCAGTTGTAATATTTCATCCTCAGTGGCCAGCAGAGTGGTTGCTGATTTTCTCTTTGTCTCATCCAATTCCCTCTGAGTGTCAGCCAGTCTGTTCAGAAAATGCAAGAAAATGTGAAAATTCAAGACTAATGTTTGATTTGTGTATGTCCCTACTTGAAATTAAGACTTTAAAGAGAAAGGGTATATAGGAGATTGCAGCTTTAGTTGTAGTCTATATCTATACGTATTAGTAAAGTTATTACACCTTGACATGCAAGCTGAATCAGGAACCTCCATTTGCAATATTTAACAAAGACTCACTCTGTTCTCATGGAGTCCAACTGTAGGCGAGCAGAGCACAGCTGAGCCTCCATCTTCTGCATGTCATTCTCATGCGACACAGACAGCTCCCTGATCCTCCTGTCTTTTTCTGCTGAATCCTGACAACAAATAAAACACAGTAACATCAACAACACAAGATTTTATTTTTGATGTGTGTGTGTGTGTTCACACATTCTGCGTTTTTACACCTATTAGTAGATGATGTCACCTGGATGAGCTGAAGACTCGTGTCATCTGTGACTGAAGGCCTCGCCATTGAGAAGCAGCTTCCGAGCCAGGGGAGCAGCCGTGTTTTGAGAGTGTCCACACCTGCATATTGTCCACCTAATTGATGAGGAATTAGATTAACAACAGTATGTCTTAGATAGGTCATGAGTGGTCATAATTTGGTAAAAAAAAAAATTAAATAAAAAAGTACTAAACTGTAAATCTTACCTTCAGCAGCTGTGATGTTAAGTATGGCAAACAGTTGGCCCTGGATCTTGGCAGTGAGCTCAATCAGCTCACAGCATCTATTCAGATTCTGGTCACAGGAAATCACCTGCAGTATGAAGGTAAATACACATTTATTCCAGACCAGAGCTGGCAGAGAGACCACTGTAGACACTCTGTTCAACATTTTTTATAATCCAAATCATCTATTTGAAACTGTAAATTGTTATATTATATGGGTTTGCTCTTTTATATTAAGATCTAGGCCAGTTGGCAATAGCTTATACTTTCTTATAATGCATTTTGTCATTATAGTGTGATTTAGAGGATTTTTTTTAAAACTATAAATAAATAAATAAATAATAGTTTGAACTGACAGATATGAAGTATGAGAGTAATAATGTTGTATATGAGCTGCTGTGTCTTCTGGCGTCAATCTAATTGACGGTGTAATAAATCGTTTTCACTCCCTGTGTAGGAATGTTCAGGTAAGCGGCGCGGATTTCTACCGGAAGAAACAGGAGGTGAAGCATCTTAACAGTGAAGTAAAAAGATCTTTGGAATAGTTCAACCGTAGTCATGGCGACCGGCGTCCATAGCAACCAAACTCTACAACCGGGAAATCAATGTCGTCTAAACTAAACATTAGCATTTTGCTGTGCTGTTACGTTTTAAATAGTTTTATGTATTTCAGAAATACAATGTTTCAACAGCGTTATTCATAACATAAAATTATTTACGCAATAGCGAATAGAATTTCCAGCTGACAGAAGCAAACAAAACAATTAATCATTTTAGAGGAGTACCGTTAAGTTAATGCTCCCTGAAACCCTCTGACTGAATTTAGATTTGACTCTATATCCACGTTAGCCACTAATTCATAATAAAGCCCGTCTATATGGACTGACCGAGGGCAGTGGTGAAGTGGTTTGGTCAGATTTAGGTCGGCCATTACTTATTGATGAACTTACATGAGAGTCTTTGTGCCAGCTCTCAAGCTTATCCTGTAAGACGCTGAAGGATGAGGTGTTCGTCAGTCTCCTTAACGTGTCGGCCATGTCCCTCCACAATAACTAATTGTTGATCCTCGGAGTTTTAAATGCCCTAAGAGGAAACCAGCAGCTCATTCGGGGAGTGCAGTTAAAATTCCTGGTCTGGCAGCTTTCTCCACCTACAAAGATGCCAAGCACCGCCTCAGTTGTGGTAACCAAGTGAGGAGACGAGGTGACAACCAAGCCACGGTGTTTAAATAAATAACTCCTCACACAAAAACTCCCAGCGTCTCAGTGTAGCAGTGATGTAAATACGACTGGAATGTCATACTGGTAAACGACACCACAGGTCCACAGAGTGAACCCTGATACACTAACATGCTGAAGTTTTACTACAAATGAAATTATATTAGTCTGCATATGCAGGGAGTGCTGTATTACAGTATCTAAAATAATATCAACAATAGATAAATAGGAATATAAAAATATAAATTGACAAGGAAAATAAATATCTGTTGGGCCCACACCCACCTATAAATCACTAAAACTTCTATAACAGATATAAAATCTTTAATGATACAGCAAGTATACCTGCTTTTTTAACAATTGTTTCATATATGTCTTAAAGGATAACACAGTTTAACACAATTTAAGCTGCATACTTTTCAAATAAAACCAGTAGTGGCTCTTTAGACTGGCCTTTGACTACAGATCATTTCTCTGTTTGGCAGCTTACCTCTATAAAAGATAAATGTGGAGTACGTGAATGAGCATGTTTTTCTATTTCAGGATCCTTCATTCATTGGTTGCTTGAACTTGGAATGAACCATTTTCCTTACCATTGTTTTTCCTTTTTTTAATGCACGCTCAGAACAAATAATAAAATGACACGTGTGTGTTGTCGCTCGTTGTATCTAGATACATTTTTTTATTCATAAATGTTTATCACCCAGTTAATGTCAGGTCTTTAACCATCCAGTGTGAACAGTGGTATGATCCTGTTACAGCGAGCAGGAGAGGGAGGGTCAACATGGCGTCTGAGCAGGTCCGTTATGTTCTATATGTGTTGTTATTCTTGTATTTTACTGGTTTTATTCCTTAATTGTGTATTCAGAGGACAATTACATATATCAGTAGTAACCTGTTATTTAAATAGACATACACCGACCATTGTTGTCCGCCTCACGGTTACGCTATCTGTCATCTGGCCTCCTCTTCGTTAACGCTAGTGCCTGTTTGTATGGGAATAAAAAAAAAATTATTTTGGCAGAGACAACCAAGAACGTCCCTAATGTAAAGAGTATATGTACTGTATGATGCGATATAGTCGACTTTATTTCTATTTTGCTGCTAAAATGAGTGCAGTTTATTTTTAGTCATGGCCACAGACAGGCAGTCTGGGGGCATTTAACTGAGATACATTCCATCGCACAAGAGACTGAAAATAAATAAGATTAAAAACTGAAGTATGGTATAGCAGTGGCAACTAAATGTTCAAATTCATACCTACTGTAAGTCACTTCTATTATACAGACCTATAAAAAGAATGTATTTAAGGTGGAAATTTCATTTTAAATGGTCAACTAAATTTTTTACTTGTATTATTGTATTGTTAAGTCACACAAGTCTTGTATTCCAGGAAAGCTCTAATGGTCCAGTGAAGAAGTCCATGCGGGAGAAGGCCATTGAAAGGCGTAATATCAACAAGGAACACAACAGTAACTTCAAGGCAGGCTATGTACCCATAGAAGAAGAGCGCCTTCACAAAACTGGGCTGAGAGGACGCAAGGGAAACATGGCTGTTTGCATCATCGTCCTCCTCTTCCTCCTCGCCTTAATTAACCTTATTGTGAGTTTAAATGTGCTTGACTTCTTTAGGCTTCACTGAAAATTATGGTAAAGAATTTGTAACAAGTGATTGCAGACCATTGTCTTTAACTGTGAAAACTCACCTGTCCCGCAGATCACACTGGTAATATGGACCGTGATCCGTATTGGTCCGAATGGGTGTGACAGTATGGAGTTCCATGAGACTGGGCTACTGCGCTTCAAACAGAAGGCAGACATGGGCATCATTCATCCACTGCACAAGAGCACAGTCGGAGGGCGTAAGGACCAGGACCTGGTCATTGTTGGCAACAACAACCCTGTGAGAATCACAGTGCACACCAGCAGAAAACACTGAGCATTCTTAAAGCAGACAAATGACACTCTCTTATGTGTGTTTTTTCAGGTCGTGTTCCAGCAAGGCACTACTAAGCTCAGTGTAGAGAAGGACAAAACGTCAGTCGTCAGTGATGTTGGCATATCCTTCACCGACCCTCGCACACAGACCACATTCTTCAGCACAGACTTTGAAAATCATGAGTTCCATTTGCCCAAAGGAGTCAAAGTCCTCAGTGTTAAAAAGGCTTCCACGGAAAGGGTATGTTACTATGTCAGGTAGCTGTCAGTGTTTTAGAATGTGTGCACAGTCAGTACACAACAACTCATAAGTGTAATGTGAACAAGCAAAGCTGAACAAAGTAACTTGAATGTCAAGTTAGGAGGCTCTCTGTTATAATGTAAAGTAAATAGTTTAGACTTTCAAAACAGCAATGACTGAACAGACTTTCCTGGAGGTAGCATTTCATGTTTAATAAATGGATGAAAATAATTCTCAAAACTTGCAGTCGATGGGATGTGATGTCCCAATAGTGGAAAAGCTAATAGACATTTAATACTGCCCAAAGCTTCTGTATACAGTATGCTGTTAATTGTGTTGGCAGGTCTCTTATTTTGTCTCTAATTTTAGATCACAAGCAGTGCAGCATCTGACCTAAATATTAAAGGGGACAGCAAGGCCATCATTCGTGGAAATGAAGGAGTCAACATCATGGGGAGAACTGTAGAGTTTAAAGTGGGTGGAGGCATTGAGCTCAGGGCCGTAAGTATGGGACTGTTGCATCCTCTTGTCTTGATCTCATGTATAACAATGAGCAAAACTGAAGATAGTGTAACACTGCTGAGTATGAGTGTGAATGACTTCTGGATTTTTCTCTTCACAGGAGAACAGCATCATCCTTAATGGGTCAGTCATGTTCAATGCCACACGCATCCCTAACTCTGCAGGGGATGTGTATTTTGAAGAAGATCGGGAGAGGTACAAGCTCTGCATGTGTGCAGATGGGACTCTGTTCCGTGTGCAGGTGAAATATCCCAACATGGGCTGCCAGACATCAGACAACCCATGTAAAAAGGCTCACTAGGAAACTGGACTGGAATCTGCTGCATATTTCTACAGTCACTGCTGAAGTCAGATTACAAGTTTTTACATTGTTTAAGAAATTCATGACTCGCACATACTGATACCTCTGCAGTTATCCTGACAAACTCTGTACTGCTTATTTTGTTTGCCAAACAAGAATGACGTTACACATCATTACCACTTGGCCAAAGGTGTTATATTTGTGAAGTATTATTATTTTTATGCAGATTTGCCAACAGTATTCAAATTTATAAGTGCATACGACTCCTATATATACAATTATACTCCTATTTGGTAGCACATAGCTATAGCATTGCTTTTTGCCTTACCGTCCAATATTTCTTGAATTTGCTGTTTATTGTTCATGTTTTGTTAGATATTTTCTTTTTTCATTGACAAGTAAAAAACACTATAAGATTATATTGCGTTATGTAATAGTGAATATAATATGTATTACTGACTGTAATACAAAACTTACATTTTAAGCCATCCAGTAAAGCTTAGATCACTTTCTGCACATCTTGGACTGTCTATGCATGTGCCAATGGAGTTACAAGGGATGATATACACTGATAACATTATGACCACCTGTACCCTTCATTGATGTAAATAGGGACACATTTCTGACCGAAACTTAAAACTTAAAAAATTCTAACTTTGTAAATGTAGAATTAATGGCAGAGCTGTTGTATTGAAATACATTAGGTGGTCATAATGTTATGCCTGATCAGTGTATGATACATATGTAATATTCAAATGTTGCTACAGCTTTTCTGTAGCAAAATAATCCAGTATTTGAAATCACAACGAGAGTTTTTGCACTAAGTTAATGACAGATTAATGCAGATCTCTTTAATTGTTTATGTTTATGAATGTAAGAGTTTTAATTATCAGTTACTTTGAAGCCTATATTGAGTGGTTTGAATTTTGTGCAATATACTATAAAAGAGTCATCTCTTTCGTTTTTCTGCCTGTTTTATAACTAGTACCGGTGTTGAGAACATTTTTATTAATGTCATGAAGTAGTTCTCAGAGCATTACAGACTGCATAGCTGTTGTGAGTGGCTTTGATGCACAAAATGGAAGATCTTGGGAAGAAAAGGGGAAAGAGCCTCATTCACATGTTTATTTCAATAAAAAAGAAACATGTTGCTATGTGGAACTTCTTATCATTGGTTTCGGTGAATGTCTTGAGTATTTTACACAGCCATTTAAAGCCATAAAAAAATACCTGCTCTGTTTTATTATTCAGTAAAATGTGCAGCTGGGGCATGGTTCTCTTTGCCATAAATTTTCAGGATCAGCGTTATCTATCACATAAAGAGGAAAACAATAACAGTAAGACATTAACCAAGCATGTAAATGATTGAATGAATCACAGAATGGCATCTCTGGGTGGGTGCATGTTACACTAGACACAGCAGAATACACTTCAGACTTTGATCAGGCAGTGCTGAAGACAGACTTAATAAACTGAAGGCGTCTTGGATGTGAAAAAGTTTTCTGTCAGACGAAGAGTCTACACAGGTGAGTTCGATGTTTCCTCTTCATGATTACATTTGTTTGCTGTGTGATGAACAATTTTGCTTTTGGTCTTGATTAAATAAGATTTAATAAGTGCTGTAGACACTCATCACGTCCTAGCATAACCTATACGACATATTCTAAGGGTAAAAATTGGTTTTATTTATTATTTTGTATTATGAGCCAGTCCTCTTTAATTGTCATTCATCATTTCTTTCAGAAGAAGTAGTGATGGCAGGAGCACGGGGGCTGCTGTTGGTTGCTTTGCTGCTCTTTGTCTGCTCTGGGCTCCACTGCTTCTCTCCCCCACTGGCCTGTCCAGAGTCATGCACCTGTCAGAGAGCCCCCCTGCTGAACTGTTCCTCCTCTGGCCTCTCCTTGGTGCCCCAGAACATCCAAGATTCGGTCACTGAGCTGGACTTGTCACATAATCTCCTCGACTCTGTAACGCTTATTCGGCCACACCGTAATCTCAGGAATGTATGGCTGGGGAATAACACTATCACACACTTGTCTCTGTGCATACAAAGAAACATGGAAAGTCAATTTGTGAGAGATAAGCATCTACGTCGTTTGAGACCTTGGATCAGACGGGGATGTGTATCTTGGGCCCCCACCCTGCAGCTGCTGTCTGTTGAGAGAAATCAACTAGAGCAACTCCCAGAGGGTGAGTCAGGGTAATATAGTCATATACTTGCATATAAAACTAACAAACGTAACAGCACAATAACCAAAACATTCTCAAAAACCTACACACTCTAGGTGTCACTGTTTTAGGTAGGTTAAATATACAGTTTACATTTGTGTGCAAAACAAATATACAAATATACATGTCTATACATTGTTGTAATATGTGTATGTAAAATCTTTATCTGAAGAGTAACTTGTTATTATGACTCTTGACAAATGTAGTGGGATGTAGTGGAAATCCAGTACCTGTAATATGCAATATTAATATATGTTGAAAGTAACTTAAATTAAAATACTAATTATATATAATAATATACTACAATAATAATTGTAGTACAAGTATCTAGAATATTTCAAAACTGTACTTCAGACCAGTACAGAGTACTCTCACTTAGTTGTACTTTTACCAACACAAATGTTTAGATGATGTAGAAGTGAATAGTCCTACACAGTATAACCACCCATCCATTATCTTTATCACTTATCCCCTTAAGCGTCACAGGAACCATATAACAATAAAATCTAATCCTCAAAGAAAGCAACATTTGATGTTAAGAGATTAATTTTATCCACTGCAGCGGAACCTTTTGTGTTATTTTCTATCCCATTTCTGATTTTGTGACCCACCAGAGGGGTCTGGACTTTTATTTGGGAATCATAGCCCAGTTTGATTACATAAATGATTAATTGATTGCAAATTATTAAAGAATGTGCATTTGATGGTGATGTTGTATAACAAAGATGATTCATACCTGTAATTGTACTCTGTCATTAAGAAAGCCATTGAAATGAGTCAGACCTAATAGCATATTGTTTACTATTGTCTGCCTGTGAAGGTTAATGCGGTGTGGTATTGTTTATCTTTAGTACTTTGCTCTCAGAAATGATAATGACACTGTGGAGCTGTCATTCACTGAGTTTTATTGTCATTCCAATGAAAGGTGTAAACATGCAACGCAGCTTTTGAGTTTTCTCCTAACTTCATAGAATTCTTTCTGATCGGTTTAACAGGTGCATTTTTAAGAAATGAATTTACTGTGCTTTATTTAAAGGCATGTATGGGCCCATTTACTTAGCAAGAGATGTGTTGACAGTCATAGACTTCTTGCCTGTTTGGTATTCAGCTCACAGAGCCCTCAGTGCCTCTCTAATGAAGCACAGGCCCACAGTGCCTTATTTCAGCGCAGCAGTCTCTGGGAGATTGTCTTAGGCTAGTGAAAAGGAAGAGACAGTAGGACAGAATGAGCACCACAGAAAGATTCTTAGTTATACTGTAAGAGTATTAACAGTGAATGTGAGCCATATTTATCAGGATTCATAAACCAGTGAAAGCGTGTTTGTTGATTTGGACATTTATTTGAATTATTTATTATTATTATTAGAAGTACATACATGAAGCAGGCTATAGATAACGTTATTTAATCTCAGCACTGCAGACAGTGTAGTACTCCACACAAATCAATTTTAGGGCTAGAAAAAGATTTTCTCATCTTGCAAATCACAGTGAAGAATGTAAAGCAGACTGAGAAAGTGAAAAAAACACTGTAATGTGGTAAGTTTCTTCCTTCAGAAGCGGGTTTATCTGGAGTTTTGCTCAGTTCTAATCACACTTCTTATTTTATTTAAATAATATTTATTTATTTATTATTTCTTATTCTGTCATCCAGGGTTAGGAGGGAGTGAGTCTTTACAGGTTCTGCAGCTGTCCTTCAACAGGATCTCAACTCTACGACCAGAGGACCTTAAATACCTTCAACAACTAAAGGAGCTACACTTACAACATAACTTAATCACAAATCTCCATCCACAGATGTTCAAGGATTTAACCCAGCTCAAAGTAAGGCTGATTTTTGATGTTTAGATTAGACTGCAGTTAATATTTAAAGTATTATTTGTTTGTTTTGACAATACCATAAATATGGAGAATGAAAAAATTAGCTATTATCTGATTTCCCTAAATGTCCTTATGTAAGTTGGGAAATATTATTTATCAGTTCTCATTTCTTTTCGTTGCACATACAAGTATATTTGGACTTCCATGAAACTGGTTTCGTGCAGAATGCAGCGTAACACTGGCAGCCTGCAGCCACACGGCACAGATAGATGTCATCACATGATATTCATTCTGTTGTCGGCAATTAAACCTCTACACATTATTTGTTCAAGGTCATGTTGTTGATGTTCTACTCAGGTGATAACTCCATCTACAAATTACACATCTCAAAATAAATTGTATGTCCATATTGTGTCCCCCTTAAAGGTTCTTGATCTGAGCTTCAACATGTTAACCAGCCTTCATCCAGTGATGTATCTCTCTCTGCGTAACATTGGTGCAGATGTAAAGCTGGATGGGAACAAGTGGCAGTGTGACTGTAGCATGCGCAGTCTAAGAAGGCGGATGGCCTATGATCAAAGCAGAGGCCTGCAGACCTGGAGCATCTTGTGTGCTTACCCTCCTATTTTCTCAGGCAAAGACGTGCTGCAGTTGGAGGAGGATGACCTAAACTGTACTGAAAGTGCTGACATGCCAGTGCTCCATCAAGATGTGACAGTCTATAGCGGCGCGGAGATACTGCTATCTTGCTCTGCACAAGGTAACCCAACCTAAACCAACAAGTTAAATAACTTCCTACATATATGACAACTAAGGTCAGTTTAACAATCTTGTCTCTTTTGTAGACTCAGAGTGGTGGACACCCAGTGGTCAAGCATCTCCGAACCAACCTCAGGCTGGTCTGCTCATCAGTGATATCGCAGAGAGAGACACTGGACTGTATGTTTGTGTGTCTGAAAATCACAGAGTTGTTTCTGTTTTTAACCTCCAAATCAGTAAAATAGAAAGTACAAGAAGAAACACAAGAAGTTTACCCAGAAGCAACCAACAAATCACTCAAGACATTCTAAAAGGCATAGGCCAAGGAAGGGCAGTTCCACAAGATAATCTGGTTTTAGCTGTGTGTTTGTCTGTTTTCATCACATTTCTGATAGCTTTCATCCTTGGAGTCCTAGCAAGGCCCTGTATTGATGTTCTGTGGAAAAGGCTCACTAAGAAGAAAAGTTCATCTGCAAGCAAACCTGAGTCCTCAGTGGAACAAGGACAATATGACAATGAGGCCTACTACAGTGGTGAAGATCCAGGAGAAATACCAACTCACAGGGAAAGAAGAGTCACATTTAGCACTGTAGACTACAGAGAAGGCAATGATGTACAATATTATGATACTGTAGCCGATGGCAGTCAGGAAAGCATCAATAATGAGGCAATGATTGAATGTGAAGTGGCTGTGGAGAAGGTGCATAGAGCTGGAAATTCAGTAAGTGAAAACACCTCAAGACAGAGTATTCCAGGGGATAACCAGAAAAATGGCAGACGCCTTTCGGATGTCACACATGAAGGTCGCAGACATAATGTGGCGTTTGAACACATCCCAGATGCTGATGAGCTGGATAAGGAGAGAAGATTGTCTTCATCCACTGATTCTTCACTATATGATAAAGTATTAAAAGGAGACCAAATGATCCAAGGAGACCGCACAGTACCCGAGTCTTCTCAGCTGGAAATTCCTGGCTTTACTTCTGAGCCATTTGCAGAATGGTCACCACATGTGAACACTAACTCAACAAACCTGAGGCAGGAGAACGAAGAACCATTTGAATTTAGCGATTCTGCAAGGTCCAGCATTAATCTTGGTTCTTTTAATGATGCGGTGCCCACTTCAGATAAGTGGCATAATAAGTCCAACTCAGGTTCATATGTCAGTGAGAATGAGCACTCTTCTTCTTCAGATTCCAGTGACAGTGACAGTGACAGTGACAGCGCAAAACAAAAAACAGACAAAAAAGAGGGGAAGGAAAAGCATATTTCTAAAAATGACAGACCAAGCAGCAAGATAGTCATTGCAGAGAGGGATACAAGGGACAAAGCCCCATCAATGAGCTCTAATTCATCTTCTAGCAGTAACAGTGAGGATGAAACAACATATCACACAGAGAAACCAGGGAAGATGAATACTGCAGGGCATCCATTGCAAGGGTCTCCAACAGTAAGTCATAATTCCAAAGCGCAGTTTCCTGCGCTTATTCCACGAATTAAAAGGCGTTTGGATATCAAAGCACCATCAATGAGTTCTGATTCATCTTCTAGTAGTGACAGTGAGAATGAATCACTTCACGCAGTCAGACCAGGGAAAGTGGACATTGAAAGGCTGCAAACATCAGGAAGTCATGATGCAAACACAAGGCAGCCTATCCTAGATGTACACATCAAAGCACCATCACTGGCTTCTGGTTCCTCTTCTTGTAGTGAAAGCGAGGATGAAGGAATGAGGAATCCATATCCAAGACGAGATCCACACAAAAGATGGCCTGCTCTTGATCTTGAGCATAACACAAGCATCAAGGAGCATCTCGATGTCAAATCTCCATCATCCAGTTCTGATTCATCTTCTTCCAGTGATGAAGCAACAAACCACATAAACAAACAGGCACAAAATCAGATACACATGACAAGACCTCCAGTTGAAATATCTCAAACTGTAAGACATGAACCAGCACCACAGTGGCCTGCTGTAGATCTTGGACATATTCCTCGCATCAAGAGGCGTCTAGATATCAAAGCACCTTCTCCTCGTCCTGAGGTACATGTGACAAAACCTCCATTTCAAAAATCTGAAACTGAAATATCAAGATGGCCTGCTCTTTCTCCTGAGCATAACACAAGCATCAAGGGGCATCTCGATGTCAAATCTCCATCATCCAGTTCTGATTCATCTTCTTCCAGTGACAGTGAGGATGAAGCAACAAACCACATAAACAAACAGGCACAAAATCAGATACACATGACAAGACCTCCAGTTGAAATATCTCAAACTGTAAGACATGAACCAGCACCACAGTGGCCTGCCGTAGATCTTGGACATATTCCTCGCATCAAGAGGCGTCTAGATATCAAAGCACCTTCTCCTCGTCCTGAGGTACATGTGACAAAACCTCCATTTCAAAAATCTGAAACTGAAATATCAAGATGGCCTGCTCCTTCTCCTGAGCATAACACAAGCATCAAGGGGCATCTCGATGTCAAATCACCATCATCCAGTTC
>OMLM01020856.1:73667-95254 GCA_900302695.1 Helostoma temminkii | reverse complement strand
TGTTAACAGGTAGCACCCACAGTCACTGCTTTACTATTTTTGTATTGTTACTTATTGGTTGGAGATTCTCATAGTCGTCGTCACAGTTGTTTTTTTTCCATATTTTGCTTCCCAGCTATAACATCTGTCTTTCCTTGTACCATTCCACAAACTCGTCCAACAAAACTGGCCCTGATAAAAGCATAAGAGAGATTTTGAAAGATTAGAAAACTGTTACCCACATGAGCACACATTTATTTACCATACAGAAACGTGTTCACTCACAGGCACCATCCTCATCATAGTTACTGAGGTCCAGGTTGATTGTCCTGCTGAACTCTAAAACATTGCACCACTGGTCTTTGTTGATAACTTTGTACTTGGATTGCTGGGGAAAAATACATTCATGTCTCACATTAATATATCACCATTTCTGTTTAGTTTGAGAAAACCTTTTTTTCAAGCTCAAACTGGCCTGTACACACATACACAACTACTTTTCATACAATAAAAGGAGAAAACGATCTCTTAACACAATACTTACCTCTAGAAACTGATTAAACACAGGAAACAGAGGCCATGTCTTTCCCAGAAGAAGCCCCAGCATACACTTAGCTGTGTTCAAGTCCAAACTCCTCTGATCCTTTTCCTGTCCAATCAAAACACACAAGGCTTCGTGAAATCAATGCAAAATGTCAGCCACAGTTTAAACAAAGCACACTAGTAACGTCAATATAGGCAACAATTGTCCCTTTCACATAGACTGAATTATAACTGCTGTTAATAAAATACAACACTGTTTTTTACAGTCACGACATCATGTTTTCATTTACCATTTATATTTTCATTCACTGCATTAGAGTAGGTAAAAGGTATGTAAATAGGCTACACACTTGATAAGTGCTTCTCCTCTACAAGACAAACTAGAAAATGATCCTGACCTACACCAAAGGTCCGAAGAAAGTAGGGATGTCCTGATACCACTTTTTTTCTGACTGAGTCCATTTGAGTATTTGTCGATACTGAGTACTGATACGAGTACTTAATACTGCAGTTGCAGCATTTTTTATTAGAAAAACTGCAGTTACCACTGAAGTGCAATAACATCAAATACTTCAGATGTCATTGCTTTCTGACTGTAACAAACTCAAATACACAACAGGAGACTATTGCTCACATCTAAATACCAACATAAAACTCGACAGGTAAACAAGCATAGCACTGCCACCACATTTCAATTAATGAATGTCTTCCTGGAGGGAGTAGGCTAAGGCAATGTGTTTAAAATATCCAACTATTTTGCAGCTGATTCCCAACACATCAAGCAACACTTCTCTGGACCAGCAGACCCTCATTACCATCCAGTTGAAGGGTATGAGCGTCACGGGGCAGGGTAGGTGTCGGAGTCCGGTATTTTTTAACAACCAACACAATATACTGAGTAAGAGGTTCTCTTATTTAAACAACCCACAGGTTGTCTCTGGACATTTCTCTAACTTCTCCAGTGTGCTGGCATTAGTAAACTTGTTGTAGTGTTTGTTATGCTAATTCCTATCTTAAAATCTCTCCACCTTCACCTACCCCCTCACCCAAAATGAGATGACTGCCGTAAAGTGGTATCAGGTGTCAGAGAAGTTTTACAAGTACGAGTATGAGTACACGGGGTATCTGTATTGGGACATCCCTAGAATAAAGGTTGGAATTTCACAATTTAACTGAGCTGGACATATGTCAGGGATTTTGTGTGTATTAAAAAAAAAAAAAAAGACTTGCATGACTCACCCGAGCGAAATCAAAGGCATATCTATAAATGAGCTTAAAACTGGTGCTGTCATTTAGGACAGATCTCAGGTAGTCAAGCGAGTTCCTCAGTCTCTCTGTGGAGTCACACCTGACAACAGCAGAACAGAGCCTTAGACATCTCTACACTTTAAGCTCTGCTGACAATTAAGTGTACTCTAGAAAAAGGTTTACACAGTCTAAACAGAGCAAAGCTACAATAAAAGCCTTGAAAACAAAATGATAAAAGACAAAAGTAGGTTTCGAACATACTGCAGTGAGCCCATGCCTCTTAGCCACTCCTGGAGAGTGAAATATCCCATACTCTGGGCGTCCAGCTTCCAAGCAAGAACCAGCATCACCACCTGGGCACAAACAAGAAGCTTTTTAGCTGCACATATCCTAAAATAGAAGATATGTCAAACCAGATCATCAATCAGCTGAAATGACAAGGCTATTACACGTCAAACAGAAAAGCAGCCAAAAAAGTATGTCAGAGTGATTTTCTTAGTCAGACTAGCAGCCAAGGGTAGAAAAACTGAAAAATTACAAGCAAATGAAGCCCAAACCACAAGACTTGTGTAAATATCCAAAATGTAAAATTACATTTTCTGGCTCCACGCCGATGTCCTCACAGAACTTCTCCATCCCCTCTGGACCGACTACGTCGTCACAGCCTGTTTTAGACAGTCAAGTGTGAAGCCACATCTCGTCTCAATTTCACATGTGAGCTAAAACCTACAACACTCATCAATAGCTGGATGTGAATTAAATAAGAATGTGTAATGCTGTGAGTGGAGTGATTGTTGGTGCAGTATTTTAAAGTGTAATAGCTCACCTGCATATTCATAGAACCACTCCAAGCATCTTTTACTGGAAAATGTCTCCTCCTCACGAATTTGTGATGTTTCATGTTTTCTGAAAACACTGTAGATGAAAGAACTGTTTTGGTCACAAGCTCAGCATCAACAACAACAACAACAACAACTTTTAAAAAGGGCCTTTACCATTATAATAAAAGCTGGATTGCAAAACAGTCTTTATGCACAAAAAGGAGCAACATCAGTCAGGTGCTTCTGCATAACACGTGGATACTCCTGAAGTGGTCATTTATTTAATCTTTAGCAAAGGAATGTCAAACCTGTCCTGACGACTCTTCTTGGCTGCCATGTCATCTCCAGCAGAGGGTCTCCTCTTTTTCCTAGGAGGCATGGCTCTCGAGCAGCAGGCTAGGAGAGTAGAGGGAAACAGAATGTAGGTGTTTTAATTGTAAGCACAGACGATGCATACATTGATATTCTCAAAAGGCTGGTTTCCAGCTTCAGAAAGACAAGTTGCTCTGGCAATGGCTTAATGAATGACTGTCTAGTAAAGTCAGAGTTAGCAGTGTTTTACACTGATTATAAAACACACAAGTAGCAGATGAATGAATATTTATTACCTGAGGGGTGGGTATCCTGTCCAACGTCTTCTGTTAGGTTCTATTAAAACACATCAGAACACCACATGCTTGTGAGCAGGACATGCAGGTAGCTGGTGTATACCCAAACAAACAAAAACAAGATGCTAATATGTATTTACCAGCCTGTGCAAGGTGTGGTGGATCTTATGGATGCTGGCAAGTGTGGTCAAGTGGGAATTCAGCTGAAAATCTATTTCCACAAAAAATAAAGATAACATCACAAATACTAATTAAACCATGGCATACAACCTCCTGCTCCACAGTAAACCTATGAGCTGACACAAGGTGGCAAGAAGGTGATAATATCAAAGCATCAACACGAACCTATGATTGAAATCCTATATATTGGTTCAAATAATGAATATTACAGCGATCAACGAATTTTGATAGGATTTCTGTTCCAAGGGGAAACGTTTCAGAAAACGACAGAATAACATTAACACGGTTGAGGGAGTGACTGTCTGCATTCTTCGAAAGACATGCAAACTCGAAAATATCTGACCATGCGTGCTACCTTGTCGCCAGATATCATCTATGTTTTCCTGGTCAAAAGCTGTCACAAAAATGGCTATATTCTTTAATCTACGTCTAAAGGCCAGAACCAGACAAACCAACACACTGTCGAGCAGATAGCACTAGCTGCATACCTAAAATAGCAGTGCAGACGCGCAACTTGCACAGAGTTTACAAAGTATCTGGAGAGTTGGGAGCATGGGTGTTGTAGTCCATTTCCTTCAGAGAGGCCATTAAGACCCCCTCTCTGGCTCAGATAGTAAACTACATTTCCCACGCTTTAACAAAACAACTATTTCTTTCAGACCCCTCTGCCCCCCCAAACATTTACACCAACTGATTGCATGCATTTTCATTGTTTTAGAAATCTAACATTATATGCCTACTAGCGCATAGTCATTGCGCAGACGTTTTGCAGCAGCTGCTGCCGGTGTCGCAAAGCTCGGCAGCACTACTGCAGCAGGCAAAGAAAGATGTTTTACACAACTGCGTCACAATTTTCATTCTCTGCAACAGTCCGCAGTTGAAGAGAAAATTGACCGATTTATAATGACAATACGTTAATGCCAAGTTTGAGCTGAAACACATAGTACATCCTCAGTAATGAGGACTATGAAGAACATATAGCAGCGATTACCATCGAAAACCCTCAGGATTTAACTAACGTCGACTGTATTCAACTGAGCACAGCTAACGACACGCAAAAAATTACTTCAGGAAAGCTACTGTAGCTAAAGTAACCGCATGCATGTCAAAAACAACACAAATTACACTAGCTATCCTTCCTTTGTTGTCGCCCAAGACAACACTGGCAAATACAAAGAGACCAGCAAATAGCACAGAATTCATGCGTCCTCATCAAAGCCACAGCAGCGCGGACTAAAAGTAGATGTAGGAGCACAACGTGGCTGTTTGCCTGTTTCCAACAAACTCTGCAACACCGGCGAACTGTTTCAATCCATGATGAAAGCCTCCAAACGTTACTACTTACTTGCCGCATCAGAGTGCATTTTTATGAAACATACAACTGTCTGTGGGAAGTCCGCAGACCGGCCAATAGGCGGGCCTTGGCCACGTAAGGCACGCCCGCGGTCGATGATTGAAAGGAGCCTACTTACGCTCCGCCTCTTTTGACTGTCGATTGGCTGTGTCGACTGTCACTCCACAAAAAGGCGGATAAAGAAATAGACCCCTCCTGTGCATAAATGTGATTGGTCAGACTACCTAGAGCATCCGAAACAGGTTACTGTTCCGCTGTGACTCATTGGTACAGAGATTTTTATACGCACGTCAATCACCAGAATTTCCTCGTGCAAGCCGTATACCAGCCCACGACGCAATATGATTGGTCATCATCACAGGTAGACCTCCCAGTGCACACTTTAATCGGGTCAGGTGGGGAGGAGATGGTGGGGGTGCGTTTCGGACACTGTGAGTGGTGGCTTTTTTTTTTTTTTTTACCAAAACCGTACCACAACGAACCGGGTTCACCTTCTCTGCTCCCGCGTGGACACTGGACTGGTAGAAGTCCGGTCCCGTCCCTAATAATACTGCAGTTCTTGTACCAGGTTTTGCACTTCTCAGCACTGCTTGTCAGGGGACTGGACATCCCACCTTTGACATAAAAAGAAGACTATTAGATTATTGTCTTTCAAGTTGTTTTTCAGTAAGACTAATATGAGTGATATGGCTCTGTGCGATTAGTCCAAGTAAACTGTGCTGAATATTTGAGTTAAACAGCCCTTTAAAAAGACCAACAACCATTATGGTAATTAATGTTATCTTCAATATTTTCATATGAGTGTATTATATGGGTTTTCTGCAATATAATGTATACATATAATGGTTTAGACAGGTAAACTATATGTGAAATTACACAAATGTAAAGGCTGGTAAGACCAGAGCTATGCCTGTTTTACTATTCCAACTATACCTCTTAGGCAGAGCAATTATTTAGAGATACCATAGTACAGTACTAGTATATATAGTCACAAATATCAACAAGCAATATTTCTGAGGTAATTAAATACATATTTAATATCTACATGATAGAACGTAAACATTTATGATCTTCCATGTATTTTTTGATTGCACCCATTAAGTACACAGAGTGATACAGTAGAAAAGTGAGTGAAACCGTTTTAGAGCTGAACCACCTTTGGCAGCAATACCCTTAAGCAAGCACTTCCTGTAGCTGAGATTAGACCTCCGCGAAGTTCAGAAGCAATTCTGGACTATTCGTCCTCACAGAACAGCTTCAGCTCAGACATATTGATGGGATGTCTGCTGTGAACGGCTCTCTAGGGGTAATATAGAGCATGTTTCTTTAGGAGAGGACACTCAGTACTACATATGACACAAAACGTACAGTGGAGGGAGCATCATAATCTGGGGCTGCTTTGCTTCCCCCGGACCTGGGCCACTTGCTGTTGTGGAGAGGAAAATAAATTCTCAAGTTTATGAAGGTATCCAGGATAATGTGAGGGTGGCTGTCTGCAAGCTGAAGCTTATATAATGCTAGGTGATGCAGCAGAACAATGACCCTAAACATGAAAGTAAATTCTACTACAAAATGGTTTCAGAGACACAAAATCCACCTCTGGACCAGTCAGAGCCCAGACCTCAAGAAGGTGGTGGTCAAATGGTTCAAAGTTCTTCCTGACTTTGTGCAGGTCTAATCAGCAGCTACAGGGAATGCTTACTTAACAGGTGTGTTAAGAAATATTGTGTTTGTCTGTATTTGTGACGTGTGAAGATTGGGTCATTTTTCATGACCACATTCTGCATAAAACTAGGAAACTTTAAATAGTCCACTTACTTTTTTTGCCATTGTATAATATATACTGTAACAATATTAGTCTAAACAGGATAATACAATTTTCCTATACAAAGCACCACTTTTCCCTACAGTGGTGCTTTGTTACTCTGATGTAGTGTGACTTGTTAAATGAAGGACCTCAATACTCCTTCCAGTATTCTCAGTGGATACTGTAGGCAACGTTTTAGACTCTGCGTTTAAGTGTACTGGGCAGAATTTGTATTATATTAAACAAAATAAGTTACTAACTTGTTAATAGTCTTTAATTTATTAATAGTGGATTATTGCTTCATAGTGAAACAAGAGCTTGCTCAGTAATGTTGAAATGTCTTTAAGCAAGACAGCGAATCTGTGCCACAATCTCTGACTTGCATATTTCTCAGTGACAATAAAGTTTTCTTTGATTTAACAAGTGCTCAACTTTTGGCCAGTGTGCACAGATTACTGGCTAAAAAGATAAACAAGTGTGTAAAATGAACATGAACAGTGTTCTGGGCTTTCACCTCTGTACACCCACTGCAGACACACCTTCATGTCCTTTCTGGTTGCTTTTGGTTTTACAAAAACCTTTGATGAAGAATAGCTACACATCCTGTAATGACTCAAACTGACCCTCTGTGTCTGTTTACATACTGGCGTAGTCCTACCAGTGCCTCACTGCAGCAAACAGGACAGGACATGTCATATCATGGAAAACACAGAGGCCATACGCGTCCATTAAAGATGACTGCAGTCAAACCTGGTGAATATAGGCTACACTCATGCTTACCTCAAATTTACTTAAAAACATTTACTTAAAAATACGTCTAATTTTACAGAAGTGACGTTATGGCTTTAAAATGTTAGTTTTAGCCTTAATGTACTCAGCAGAAGAGAAAAAGTGTGGTTATCATACTTAAACTTTGAACACAGCTCATGCAGAACTGCGTGAGGCTGTGGAGCACTCGCACTGACGAATAGGCACGCACACGATTACGCACTGACGTACAGTTTACAGAACGTCTCTGTGTGTGTGTGTGTGTGTGTGTGTGTGTGTTTTCAAGTGGGGCGGAGTTAAAAACATCCAGGGAGGAGCGCCTACTTCGATCTGAGGCAGTGAGTGGAAGTAGACGCAACCTGGGAGAGTTTCACGAAGTTTCACAGCGCGGACCCACAAAGGATTGGTGAACCATGAGTTCTGAAGCAACCGGAGAAGCTGCAACAGTGAAGACAGAAAAGGCGTGGGGGTGGAAGGTGAGTCAACACATGATTTGTTCCGGGCAAAAAGTGCGGACATCGTCCAGTACCTAACCTGTCTTGTGTGTGTTGCAGTGTCCCCACAGTGATCCTCATACTCACAGAGATGATGTGAGAAAGGCTTGGAAAGAATGCAAAGAGGAGAGCTTCTGGTACAGAGGTACTGTGTAGTAGTTTATCAGCTGTCACACTTGTCAAATGACTCAAGGTGTTTACTTTTTAGTTGAAGCAGTGGGTCAGGGTTTGTCTATATCATGTTCACCTAATGCAGTGTGTTTACATTCTTTGGGTAACTCCAACTGTGTTTACCCTGAACCTACTGGTGGTTATGTACATCCCAGAGGGAAAGCGGTCTGATTAATGTTCCCAAAGGAGGCAAGGGCATAAGGACACAGAATGGGCTGATGCAAGCCATCATCATCATTTTCCCCACACACTCTTACCTATTTACAGCAGCAGTGGGGCAGGGCTCCGCTATGTATTAAAATGTCATGTCATGGACTCCTCCCACACACTTAACACTGCTGGATCTAGTGAAAAGTACTAATGTGCTGCGGTGAAGTCTGAAGTCCTCCTGGGACAAACTGAATTGACTGATTACAGTTGGAAAAGACTCTTCAGAACCAGAAGACCATGAAGATGTCCAAGAACTCAAAAGTCACTCTAGCAGAACATCCAAGGTCCTCTGTAGGGACGAAATAATCTGATAGAAGGACTACCTCTCAGCAGTATTCCAGAAATCAGTCTGTATGACAGTATGACAGAGGGACAAGATGGAGGCTACTTCTACTAAAAGGTGTATATATAGGGATTGTATGAAAATTAAGACAAGGCTGAAGTGGCTTTGGGACAAGTCTCTGTCTGTTCTTGAGTGGCCCAGCCAAAGCCCAGAATTAAAGAATCTGGATCAGCCAGGAAAGAATGGGATAAACTGCCCAAATCCAGAAAATACTGTTAATCTATGTTTGTGTTTGCTTGACTGACCACCTAAGATTAAGATTCCACAACCTGACAATGATCCGTGTTTAATGTGTATACACTTCAGTATTATCGTCCTTCCACTCATTACCAGCCACGCAGCAGCTGCTTGTGACCTCTGCATTTATATAAACATGAAACAGCAAAAAACAATAATTCCTTCATAAGAAATTAGTGCTGTCCTTTCTCTGAAACTGGATGGATGAATTATGGCTCAAATGATTGTGCTACAGTACAACAATCCACTATTGCTCATGTCATGTGAAAATGTCAATTTTAAAATGTCATATATAAAAACTTTAATTATGATTGAATATTGATTTTTTAAAAAAAGTTATTTTTTTTTATTTAGCTCTTCCCTTGTCTCTGGGCAGCATGGCTGTCACTGGTGGTCTCATCTACAGAGGTAAAGCAATGTCACTGAAAAAGTTTTGTTCAATCACTTCATAATGAAACGTGTAAAAATAATTAACTTTAACTTCTTTTTTTTATGCAGGTATTTGGAAGTCATCTAAGCGATTTGGTCCTTTTCCAAAACTAGCAGGTGTGTTGTGCTTCTTTTTGTGAGGAACTCTCACAGTTTTAATGATCCCTCAGCAATCATTGGCCTCTAAACATATTTTTTCAGTTGCTGGGATCCTTGGTTATGCAGCGGGGAAAGCATCTTATGTTGGAACTTGCAGAGAAAAGTTTCACAAGCTGGGCTTTGATGTTGGACCAGGATTTGGACCTTGGTCTGGGAAACAGTGTCTTGGGTCTGCTGGACAAAGGTGGGGAAGTGGCTAAGTTTATAGATTTTATTATAATGTTGTATATTCTGCAAATGTGATCTAAAATTTGACATTTAACTTTAAATTTATTTTATTATTTATATATTTATTTATATTTATATTTTTATTTATATATTTTTTTAAATTTAAATAAATGTATTATTATTTAAATTAATTTAAACTGTACAACTGTTACTTAAGATGAGGCGTAAATATGCGTGTCCTTATATTTGCTGTGTGCATGCCACTGTCCCAACAGACCTTGCCAAAAGGTGTGTGAAGAATGTAAGAAAACAGCTCAAGCTGCATCTGCAGAACAAGTGAACAACTAAGGGTAAATGGATCATATGTTGACAAAGCTATCAACAGCATATATGTATAGTGAGTACAACTCTGAAGCCTTTAAAAAGCAGATAGATGCATGGTGTAGATTTAATAATGGGCACATCTGCCCAAGATAAAACAATGTTAGTTACACATGCTACAGTATATATGAGCTTATTTCTTCCTATGTAGAGTTTATACATTTACACAATGTTTAAAAAGCTTGAATAGTCATGTATTGCTCTTATTTTTCCAGCCTTACCAAAAACTGAAGAATTCACCAAAGAACTAAGTGTTTGTGTGGATCTATCATCTGTTCTGTTTCTTAAATATAATAAATACTACATCATTTATGTAACATACCTTTAAATCTGTTCTGAAATACTTTTGTATACATCATGTCTGCTCCTATTAAATCATGCACAAACTTTCCACTAGGAGGCGCTACTGACCTTTCAATTGTGTAGATGCTTTTAAGTTTCCATGTTGTCTGAACTTTCTTTGTAAATATTTTACACAATACAAAAGAGGCAATGAAGAGTAAAGCAGAAGTAATTAGGGTTAATTATCAGTGGTAATACAATTACAACCAAACCAAGGATAATGCATTTTCTAAAATATGAAACAAGCAGTCTGTATTACTCACTGCTGTTTGGTAAAGATCAAATGATGACATTTAAACAACCGGTGAACAGACACTTTTTATTACAGACCCACAACCTTTGATAGGAAATGTTATTGCCAGTACAGTTTTAACTGTTGCAACCGTTCAGTAAATACTCATCATCATCGACACGAATAAGTCACTTCAGACATTATGATGTGTTATTAGGTAGTTTATAATAAAATATCAAGACATAGTAATCTGAAGTGGCATATATAATGATATTATATGCAGTATAACTTTGATATATACATTCATACACAAAAAAGTAGTTTTACCTTTAAACATTAAGCAAACTCGCCCCAGTTTGGAGAGTTCATAGCACCAGAACAGATGTATTTGAACCTCTCTAAAGTGGTTATGGTATTTAGAAATAAATCCTTGAGAGAAAATTTCTCTTTGAGTGTTTTTAATGAACCTGCTGGTGTAATTGTATTTAATAAACCTAACATATAACTATGCATTTATGACTTCTATCAAACATTCAGTGTTGAACGCTTTACAATACAACAGATGAAATCATACTTAATGGAAAATGGCCTAGAGCCTATGCAGGAGTTAACATATGCGTTAATTAACCTATAATAACCTGCTATTATACCTGCTTACATCTACCTCAGCATTTATTTATTAATGTGTGTATAGTAGTTATACATTCTATATAGTAGGTAAAAATTGTAAACATGTACTCTGCATTTGACAAATCATTATCACTATTGTTGCATCTTCCTCAGTTGGTGGCTTTGGTCCGAACTTTCCTTTATTGAACATATTGCATTACATCCATACAATGGAAACTTCATAGAGCAGAGAGCAAAATCAGAACACAAGAAGAAGACAGTAGAGAAAAGATATTTAAATAAATAAATAGGCAGAGGCCAGAGCTCTGAATTCATATGCAGTCATTAATAACTAAATGTTCTACAAGGTTACAATGCTATATTCAGATATATCCTGCATTTTACAGCTTTTGTTTTCTGAATGACTGATAGAAATAATATACAAATCCATTTCTTTTAAAATAGGTTTCTTCTTGAGCTACCTCATCTTGTGAATGAATAATTTAGCCAAAGTGACATAGAAGTTACCACAAAGACAGTTTTAGCAGAGTAATAAGCAAGAGCCAATAACAAGAAGATCTTTCGCTACTCCGCTTCTTTGAGTACCCGCCTACCCCGGGGTGTTTCGGTGTACGCCGGTTAATGTAAGAACTGCACCTCTGTGAATGTCACCCCGCGACGTCACCCAATCAACAGGTCGTTTTCTCAGGATTGACATGTCTTCAATCAAATAGAAAGGTGCGCTTAGTGTAGGTGTACAACATTGCATCCAATCGGTATGAAGAAGGCGGAGCAAACTGTGACAGTGGAGCAGTCTGAGAAAAAAAATCACACCACTACCCAATTCCTTCCAATGGAGGAGGGCCAGGACGTTGAAGCTTGTTCGGCAAATGAAAAGAACGCCTGCAAGCTAGCGACCTAGCTCAAGTGAAGAGAGAGGAAACAAAAGTTGTGAGTAACACCAGCTTAACGAATATTGAAGTAATTGAGGTCACGACTGTTGCTATCTAGTGTAGTTAACGTTGGCTTACGTCAAGTTCCGTGATTTACTTTGCCGTTAAGGTTAAGCTTAGCTTACTAGCTGAGGTACCAAATTTGGCTGCCGCAGCATGCTAAAAGGAGTTTGGCTCCCCTGCTAGTGTGAGTTAATCGCGTAGCTTCCTTTCAAGTTAAATTGCAAGCACCTCACATATTCCTGTTGTCATAAACCTTACTTTTATTACTACAGGATAGCTAGCACTGGTGTTAACGTTGCTAACATACTAACGTTAGCATGTTAGCGTTAACTTACAACTGACAACTGGCTATCCAGCTACGCTAACCTACATGAAGTTGTTGATGCTAGCTAGGCTAGCATCCTACTCATCATCAGTTAGCAGTTTGCTCAATATAGTTTCAACACCGTCTAGTTGCTAACCAAAAAAGCTACCGTGACGGTTTCCCTATTGCACGTCAGTCAGTTTTCTCTTTTTGATAAAGGTTTCGTTTCGGTAGTAAACAGTAACTAACGGTGAACAGCAACAAAATTATCAACAAAATCGTTTGGGATGTTCACCTGCATTATCAGTATAGTCAAACCAGTTAACCCAGATTTTTTTAGTGCAGTAGATTTATCTGAGACATAAAACCTTTAAGTAAAACTACGTCATTTTGCTTTTATTTAAGAGAAAACTTCACATTACGAGAGTGAACTTGAAGTGACTGAGTCCTTATGGCCTTTTTATTCTAATGCATTGGCATAACAGTGAGAGAACTGTCAGCTTTGCATCAAACATTCCTCTAAGGACTTCATTCTCTCTGTTCAGAGTGCATCAGATATACAATGAAGCATCTGTTCGTTTTCTGTAGAGACCCAAGCAATGGCACTTGGATATAGTCAGAGAGGAATGTGGTTACCCAGTTGTTTGGCTGTAGATGCGTAGATGAAAACAGAGTGACAGAAGAAAAGTCAGTTTGTGTTGTACTCATGAGCCCACATGAGGATTGACTGTATAATACCAACATTGCTTTCTAGGGTTTTGGTTAGAAGATGGCACAGGATTAAAATTTAGCTCATCTGTCTTTTGTTAGTTTGCAGCTGCAGTTATAATAATGTGAAGCCTTTAAGAAATGGTCCACCACAGAGTTTAAGCATCCATCCTTGCCAGGATAAGCCTATGATGGCATTACAGATGTGTAGTGCATTCTATTGTATACACACAAACTAAAGGGAATCCCCCTAAATTGCGGATACCCATGTATCTGGGACATAATTCTAGTGAATTAGTGAGTTTGGTTTAATCTGGTAAGACATTAATGGCATTGAAAAGTATGGTGGTGAAAAACCAAGCTGTATAAACCACCCCCACAGTGGCCCTTCACTAAGCTGCCCCATGAAAGGATTAACTGTTAAGTCAGCATTTCAGTGGTGGCTAAAAAAATTATGTAATGTAGATACAATCTCACTTACTAAATTTGAGTTATTCTGCTTAACATTTAAACATTAATGTAAAAACTTTTTTAAGGGAGTGTGTGTATGCGCGTGTGTGTACGGAAGGGGTCTTATTGTAAGTTTGAACTCTGCAGCTGTGATCAGTTACTACAGGTTTTTGGGTGTCATATTTCCAATGGCCAGCATACGGGCAGCTTTTTGTTTCGCAGCTTCTTCCATTAGTTGAAACCTTTTACCCATCACTAACCTATACCTTGGTTTTTTGACTGTCATGTTGTAATGTAAAAAAAGTAAACATTGAGTGTCCAAGTTAACACAGGCTTAGAACTTGGTACTTAAACATTATCAGCTTCAATATCTCTTAACATCTCAGACATTCACCTTGATCCATGTGGATAGCTATGCAGTCCTGACCTACTTTATACTAAACATTTGTTATATTGCCATGTCTGCAATACCAGCTATTGGTTGATTGCAGTAGATGACCTCTTATCTAAATCTAGACATATCAGTTGGGTGCAGGTGTGTGTGTGTGGATTTGCACATGGCTAAATGATTAACTGGTCAACTGATGCTACACAGAGAATTTCCAGTAAACCTTCCCATTCAATTAAATTTTGTCCCCAACCAGTCCCTTTGTACGCTTGCACCCATCTTTATGACCACATTACCATGGAGTGGGTTTTGCACTCAACTCAAATTGTTTCTGTAGAGCTCTTCTGTTTGTCACACAGTACAATGAAGACTTCCTGTGAACCGGTGAAGATGAGAATATTCATGTAGTGGTAAATAATTGATAGAACCAGTGTTTGAATATGATAATCCAAAATGTTGGTAACACACATTTTCTTTTTACTGGACAGTAGTCTACACAAGCCAGTGTTTTTTTTCAGTTTTTGTATTTATAGGTAACAAATGATGGTTGTGTAGTGTTTTGGAAAATAGCAGTTTATCATCATCTCCTGACCTTTTCTGATTTAAATGAGATAGGCATTCATTTCATTGAAAAACTTGGCGTAATGTAGCACACAATAAGGTCTGAGTCTAGCTAGAAATAGCCTATAATTGAGCCCTGCTGAAGAAGATTATCCTTGGCTTCGGGAGAGAGGGTTTGCAGCATAATTGATGTTTGGGTCTGCCTTTACCAAGAAGCCACCCTGTCATTGCCTGAGACGGCCTCAGCAGAGTTGCCAACATTTCTGACAAGTTTAGATCCTGATGGTACATTAATGCCTTGCATTTTCTGGGTATACGTATAAAGATCAGAGTAATATCTGTTGAAACATGCAAAAAGTGTTTGTTTATGTACTTCCTTTCACAGTTGGAAGAAGCTAGTAATGTATCCGCTGATGAGGTAGTGATTACAACAGGCGAGGCCTGTCATTTACTGTTGTAGGAGCCAGATATAGGTTTTCCCCTTTGTCAAAGTTATTGTAGTTCACTGCCTGTTTTTGACTTTGAGTTTGTCCAGAGTTTGTTTTCTAAATTTTAATAATTATTTACTTTTATAGTTATTTTTGAGGAATGCTGTACAAAGGTGTACAAAAGCACTTAATTGCTATGTGGTTGAGAGAAGATGCCAGCACAGTATAATGAGACAGGACAGTCATATTCATCAAGGTTCTCTTAATATCTCCAATCTCCTGGATGTGCTGTCATCCTCCAATTTTGCAGCATTCTGGCTGTGTGGTGAACTCAGAAAATTGCAGGGTGATATTAGAAGTCAAGTTAACGATTGATCAGATCACTCCTGTTTTGTTGACCTGCAGCTCTTCTCACATGTGGCAGTTAGCACTAAAATATCCTTAAACAGACCTGGTAATGCATTGTTTTGTTTTGTTAAATGAAATAGTGAGTTATGTTTTTATTATGTCTTTATATTTTAGCACCAGCAGAGAAATGCACGTTTTGGGTGCTTAAAAATAGACCCGGAGCTGAGTCTGTATATGCTATGTTCAGGCGGTGTGCAAGGGTTGGTTTAAACTTTTTCTGTGGTCACACTTTTTTTTTGTTTTTTGGAGTCGCTGAGTTGGAACAGGAAGTCAGATGTATTATTCACAGGTCTGTCAGCGTGAGAAACGAGTGATTGAGTCTTAGAATTTTTTCTGGTCTGTTTGTGGTAGGTGGGTGGGTGTGTATGGTACGTCACTATGACATGATAATTGGGCTGTTAAGTTTCTTTGTTTAGTTTAGTTTAGTTTTGCTTTGACATGCTGACCTGTTCTCACTATCTGCCCATAGTGCTAGTGGAAGTTCTCACACCTCAACTTCTCTGTCTGGCTGCTGTGTGACTCAGTGGCTTTTTCTTCCTTCCTTTGTTCGACTGCAGTTTGATAATCGTTACAAGTTTCTAACATGTAGTTACTTTTTCCACTTGTGCTATTCAAATGTTTTACTTTTTGTAACAAAGTTATAAATATCCTGCAATCTTCTCTGAGACAGTAATCATTGTATGACTAGATGTGAGATTATCTGAATATAAAAGGAGCCCTTTAGCCAATGTTTGGATCAACTGGATGAAATGTTCAGTTTTGAAGGCCCAGATTGCTTATGTAACTGCCTCTTGGATGTAGTGGATAATCTTCAGATTATTACTCCACTCAGGAGGAGGCTTTAATCCTATCCTAGCACAGAGAAAACCAGGCGGAAGCCAACAGTAGGTCGACCCATCACTTTGCCAATGACCAAGACCTGATCGCCAAACAGTATTCTGCCTTCACAGCTGTATGGATGCAAAAGATTTGTCATAATAAAAAATTACCGAACTAGACTTAACATGACATGTATACTCAAATGTTTGAGTAATTGTAATGAGTCACTCCACTTAACTTACAATTTTAATGCAAACACACTGAAATATTTTCCTGGTTATGTTAATTATTTTCTTACTAGTCAAAGCTTAATTGGATCTACATCAAAGTTCTAAAACAATATGTTTTGTACGAAGATGCTTATTTGTTAATCTGTTTTCTTGTCATCTGTCAGATACCTAATTTCTGTACTCTCTGTTTTAGATCATTGTGCAGTAAAAATCTGGACGGTCTTTTCTTCTTCCAGTTTCAGTCCCTACTCTATGGCCTTAAGGTATGTCACAGGGGTAACTGGGTTGTGTTCCGCTGTGTACCGTGGTTTAGGTTATATGTAAACTGCAAGCTAAGTAGGGTGGGAATGAATAGGATGTTGGAATAACCTCTGCTAAATTCTAAAAGAAGCAGAGCAGAATTTTTGTGTTCTCTAGCTGCCATATTTTTCCAATTAGTTCAGTTATTGTACTTATATTCTGGTTTAAAATTTTAATAAATGCTGCAGTAATAAGAGGAGGAAGACCTCATTTTAATCTGTATATCTATAGGCTTAACATTTTAAGTAATGTTTCTACTTCTAGTTGTGCACTATAGAATAAGGAATCACCATGGTATTAAAGATGTTAATTCAGTCAACACAAAAGTCTAGGTGAATGCCTCATTTTGATTGTTATTATGTTGTCATGGTTTAGTTAGATGGTCCCTCCTAAATTTGACATCACCCCAGAATGTAAAAGTAGAAACCAGATAAAGCAGCAGAGTGGTAGCTGGTGCTGAGAGATCCACTTGTCAAATCAGTGAATATGCTGAGCAACAGAAAGTACGTCGTAGGGAGTAATGTAACTGGCTTACTCCATTACCACAGCATAATTGCACAATAGTAAGTCTGCACCTGTGATTGCATTGGTGATACATTTGTTGTATTTGTTTTCAGATGTAAATATTTAAGGAATACTGTACAAAAGTGTTGCACTTGATATGTGGTTGAGAGGAAGGAAACGTGCCAAAATGAAACTGTACAGCCTTGTCTTTGTCAGGTTATCTCCTATCTCCTGAATGGACTTTGACCTTCCTATTTTCCTGTTACTTTCCTGGCTATGTGGTGCACTCAGAAAATTGTGGGGTGATAGCAGTTGAGGTGAAGTTAACAATTGATTGGATTAGTCCTGGCTTTGCTGACCTGTTGCTCTTCCCATGTGTTGTAGTTATGCTGAAGTATCCTCACATTTACGGAGATTTGGTAACACATTAATTTACACTAACTCAACATGTTAGTGAGACATGTTGAGAGGCAGTGAAATGTTTTTTGGTGCTTGGTGCTTGTTAGTTGTTCACTCATATTTGATGTAACCCCAATTTGTAGAAGTGTGTGTGAAGCAATCAACACAGCACCTCGGGTTAATTGGATACCTATTGGTGGTACATGCATATTAGATACATATTGGTGATCTTCAAGCTGCCAACTCACACATAGAGGAATTGTTTAACGCTTAGCTGTTAGATTTACGACATTGCCAAAAAATGGACTGCTTTTCTTGGTTTAGTACACACAAACATGTAGCACTGTGATAATTGTAGTGTCTGTGGTTAGTCTTGTTTCTTGAGCAAGGAAGTGTAAATGTTGTAAAGGCGTATTGCACTAGTATGTTCCTCTAAATGCAATTTTTGTGTATTTTTGTGGTTTTTGTGAGATGATTGTCATCAAATGACCCAGAAAGGTAACTGGTCAGAGCAGAAAACAGGAAATTTTGATGCAGAGTTTGGTGAACATCTTACATCATTTAGCAGTGACAGCCATGTTCTATGAGCTGTCGCACAACTGTCAGTCATGACTGAGCAGAACTAGTATGACCTTTATGTTCACGTGATAGACCTTAATGCTCAGTTTAATTTATGAAATGAATCATTTCATTTTTTTTCATTTTCTTTTTGCATTCATGGTTCGTATTCTTGTCAGTGACATGTATCCACCTCCAGTCAGAAGCACAGTTAAATTCCCAAAGTGCCATGTATGCACAGATTTAACTAAAAATGTCAGGCATATGCAATAAAGAATAGCGATGTAATTTCAAGCAACTCTCTTAAACATCATGAGGACCACATATGCAAGTGACCCAGAACTTATATAAAAAATCTTCTTGGTTTGTTTACATGTTTGTGAAAAACAAAACATCTGAGTTGCTTGGAAGCAAAACAGAGGGGTTTGGCCACCTCAGCTTGCAAGGTGTACATAGCTGGAATCTGTGTATGTGAATGTCAGACATTGCACTTGTTGTTATTTGCAGAAAGAACCTGTCTACAAACTTGTAGGTTCCCATTTTTTTATCTGAAAAGTCAAAACAAAAGTATTGGTATGCAGTACACAAACCACGGCTGTAAGAAGATGATGTATTGTGTGTGGGATCACACACTGGGGATCTAAAAGAGCTGTGATTCAACAATGACAGTTTGTCGGAGAGTGAGATGTCTGTCAGTGACGGTGTGTAAACCTCTAAAGCTTAGCAACTGTAAGAACAAAAACAATATGCGTGTAATCAAGCAAACTGTAGAGACCTGTTAGTAACATAGTGCAAAAGTCTGTCTTTGTGGTGTGTTTGTTGTTGTTCACAATAGAAAAATAGGTACCTTTAATGCATTGAGATGCAGATGACAATAACTATTTGTATACAACAAGGTGTAAACTTTTATTTGAAGTATGTAAATTTTATTTGACAGTTTTCACAAAGGCATACACATAGTTATATTGGCAATCTTTTATATTTATTGCTGAATGATTTAAGGTAACACTGGTAAAAGGAAGCCAGGACTGAAGCTTAAGTGGATGTTGGCACCATTAGGGGGCAGTGCAACATTGTTTTCATGTTTTTCAGCTTAACCTGACGTAACTGAACTGTTTACTGACATCCAGTGGTAGAGTAGTGGTTCAGATTTATGCACACTCAGAGTGACTGTAGTAGGATTAATGCTCAAAGTGTACCGATCAGCCTTCTGGACCTCAGCCCACTAGTTTTCCTGTTTTCTCCTGCTTGAAAGCAGAACAAGGCAGAGGCGGGTGGGACCTAGTATGGCATAGGAACACTGCACATTGTTCCCAAAGCTTCCTCTTCCACATTCCTGGGCTGATTGGGATCTGGGCCTCCTGTGCAGGGTTATTGTTCTAACTCAGCAGCACCACAGACCTGGCCCCAGCAAACCACAGCTGCCTCGACTGACCATTGTGGTGCTTGGGCCTAGTGATGAATATCTCTCCCTCATCAGTCATCCCCCTCTCTCTCTCTCCTTCTGTCTCACTCTCCCGATCTCTGAGAGTCTGGTGCCTTATGCTGCATCTTTGCTTATGCCTCAAGCTTGCTCTATCCTAACAAAGATCCTGTATTGCGGCTTCAAGCTTTTTTCTTGCTTTTTTTCCTGATTGATTCGATTTTGGCAACATAACATAGCTGTTACAATATTGCTCCAGTAATTCTGTTTCCTGTAGAGTGGCTTTACTCCATATCTCTCATTTTAATAATTTTTTAAAAACCGCTTAATTAAGTTCTGGGATGTTTTGTCATACCACACTGATCACTTGACAGTTTGAGCTGGCTGTCCTCTTGTACGTTGTATTAAAATCTGCTTTCTCTTATTTTAAGCTGCATTCTGTCTATTGTGAAGATGCAAAATTGAGTTGGCAATTAGTTTATCTGATATCATGAAGAAAATGGAAGTGCATTTGATTTATCAAAGGTTTTTTTCTGTTGTTTTCACAAAATGTTTGCACTGCGTTCATCACCAATATCTTTCTGACAGCTAGATTTGGAGCAGGACAAATATAACAAAAATCATAATTTAAACAATTTAAAAACCAGTGTTTCTATGTAGTATTTTTTAATAAATTACACAAGAGAAATAATAGAGATAACAACAGATATATATATATATATATATATATATACACACATACACACATCAGGCATAATATTATGACCACCTCCCTAATATTGTGTTGGTCCCCCTTTTGCTGCCAAAACAGCCCTGACCCATTAAGACTTGGACTCCACTAGACCCTGAAGGTCTGCTGTGGTATCTGGCACCAAGATGTTAGCAGAAGATCCCGTAAGTCCTGTAAGTTGTGTGGTGAGGCCTCTATGGATTGGGCTTGTTTATTCAGTACATCCCACCTATACTTGATTGGATTGAGAGATAGGGAATTTAGAGGCCAAGTCAACACCCAAAACCCTGATGGCTTGCCTTTTTCCTACAGTGCATCCGTGTGTGCCCCACGTAAGCAACGCACAAGCATCCCATCCACATGATGTAAAAGAAAATGTAATTTATCAGACCTGGCCACCTTCTTCCCTTGCTATGTGGTCCAGCGCTTTCGGCAGTGGACATAAGACAAAATTTTTACTTGCTGCAAAATACTGTATATCTCACCCACTGACAGGTGCCATGATGAAGAGATAATCCATCTTATTTACGCCACCTGTCAGTGGTCACAATGTTGCTTGGTGTATATATACTGTATATATTACATTTTTAGACTTCTTAGCTTTCTTTACTTTCAGTATATAAATATCAAGAGTGTGAGAGAGAAACAGTTGCATCATCTTGCTCACATTTTCAGACACTGCAGTAAAAGCTGTTAGTGGTAGTGGTGCAGTGTTCCTGGACAAGACCCGACTATGGGACACATTAAAGTGACTGTGTATAATTTCTGTTATAAAACTCCATCACTCTAAAACAAACCAGTAGCCATCTAACTAGCCTCTCGAGTTGCAATAACTGGTCAAAAATTCTTCTGCCTGAGGATCAATGTAACATCGAATGTAGAATATGATTTTGTATATTGTAAGATATGACAATAAGGGGTGGTCTATCTATTATAGTTTTTTTTTCCCATTTCAATTATTGTATAGGTGAAAGGATTAGTTGGTTCATACATATATTTAGATAACAATAGTAATATAAGAAAAAAATTATTGTTGGTTTGTGATTTTTCAATGAGTGAAAAGAAGAAGGTCCTGTGCATGCTTGTGACTTTTAGTGTTAAAGAACCATAGGATTATAAACCAATGGAAAAGCTTCATGCTGTATCAGTTCATATGTCATTATTAGCATTTGCACTAGATGCATACACTAGTAGCAGTGTTTTACTGAATTGTGTTCGAGCACAGAACAGAGAGATCACACTAGTCTAACTAAAAAAGCGTTTTGAGGTCAGCTGTGTGTGAGTACACCCTAAAAGGCTATGGGTTTAATGTTGGTCAGACTAAACTTTTGAAAATGG
>OMLM01020856.1:52176-64291 GCA_900302695.1 Helostoma temminkii | reverse complement strand
CCCCCCCCAATCTTTCTCTTCAGTTTCCTTTGGCACAACACAATCCAGTGTTCATCCCTCCTTTTTCTCCTCCTGCTTTAATAACTCTGCTCTCCTTCTCTCTGTGGCAGCTAATGTTTCCCTACTATTGATCTGTCTTCTGGTTTTCTCCTATTATTAGCTTTCCATACAGACTATATCACATCAGGAATAAAAAAGCTTGCTCTCATCACTGTCTCTGAAAGGTAGTGATGGCCAAAGGTGGATAGTAAGCATCACTCTGATTTGCTCAGTTGCTGTTGCTGATTCATCACTCCCTGCCTTAATTATTAGACATAGACATAATTCTCTTCGCATGACACATTTTAAATACAGATTTGGAAAATGTACATTTGCCAAAAAACTTGTCATGGTTGAATCATTGACCATTCATAATGCTTTGGGTTTTGAGCATGTGCCCATTTTGACAAACATGGCCCTTCACACAACTGTTGCACAGAGAACAGCACATAGTGTACAATACATAGCTTTGCTGTGATTGCAGAACCTCAGCCACACAAAATCTCACCAAACATTCCTGTTGTCTAAAAGGAATGTTTAGTTTATGTTTAGCCTTTTTAAACGACTCAACATGCATGTCATAGTATACAGTGGCTTCAAAGTTTTCATACCCCTTCACTTTTATACACTGTATTGTGAATTTAAATAAAAGGGATGGCACATTTGCTCATTAGTCTGTACTTACAACCAGTAATTAATGGCAAAGTCAATAGATATGGCACCTGGACTTGTTTCTGTTAGACCTAACAGAAAGAAATCAAATTGCCATGACTCAACTTCCAGATAACCTCAACTGGATGACTGAGAATCTACATAGACATATTTTTTAGAAACAATTGAAAATGTAATATTGCTGAGACATACAGTTATGGTCAGGTAAAGGTAAATTATGTTTGCTTAGTCTGACTATGGTAAATTAAACTGAATTTGTGGTTTCCATGCCTGCAGACGTGTTGGTTCCTTTTCATGAAAGAAATCACAATTAACTTGTGAAATAACTTAAAGCAGACAAAATTTATTTATTTTTTTATTTATTTATTTTTTTACATTTTTGTTCAACATAGTATTTGAAACAATACAGCAAAGCAAATGGCATGGACAAGAATGATGGTACCTGTAGAAAAGATTACAAGTTGATGTATTGTGGTGATATTTCAAACTAAGTTTTCCTTAGCACCACACATGTTCAATCTTGTAATCAGTCATTTGGTCTTTTTAAAGAGGAAAAAAAAAGTAGACACTGTGCTTTTAGGTGTTATTAAGCACTGCACTGAACATGGACTAGAGACCAGAATTGGTCTTAGTTTGAACAGAAAATTTGTTTATTTTGTAGACCGTGAAACCAAGGACCTTTCAAATGCATACAAGCTGAAGACTGAGTTCAAGGTACATCAGTGTCTGAACACACCATTAGGTGCTTTTTGAGTGACAAAGGGTTCTATGCACTGTTGACAGAAATATAAAACAGACTACAATTGGCTAAAATGCACATTGATGAACCACAATGCTTCTGGGATATTGCTCTTGGGACAAATGAGACAAATCTGAAGTCACAAGAGTCACCATGTTCAAAGATGAAAAAAAATTTACTTCCAAAGAAAGAACATAACTCCTGTGAAACATGGAGGTGGTTCTAGTATTTTTAGGGCTGCTTTGCTGTGTCTGGCATGGATGCCTTGAATCAGTGCAAGACACAATGAAAGCTCAAGATTACCACAGAATTCAGGAATAAAACATATTAATAAAACATACTAACCCATCTCAAAAGGTGTGTCTCAAGCAGGTCATTGGTTCTCCAGCACAATAGTCATCCAAAACACAGCCAAAAAATAACAAGAATTTGTAAGATCTAAATACTATATACAAATTGCCTTCTATTACCCCTTATCTGATTCATATTGGTCATTTATGGAAAGAGCTGAAACATTAAATCTAGAGAAGGTACCATTCAAGCCTGAGGCACATGGGGCACTTTGCTCAAGAGGAGTGAGCCTACATGTACCTATCTAACGGCCTGTTGGCAGGTGTAAAAGCGTCTTTGAGAGGTACTGACATAACTTGTTTACTGTGATTGCCTCTAAAGGTTGTGCAAGGAACATAAGATTAGGGATACCGTCAGTTATGCTGGGCAGCATGAACAAAACTTTATCGCTTTATATTTTATAATTTTCTTTTTCTTTGTCAGTTTCATGGAATATGAGTTTTTTTTTTCTGCAGCCTTTATCAAGGCTTGTGGCTTATTTTACTGAATATGAAAGTTAAAAAATATTCAAATATTTATTTCTCAAATGCAACATATTCATGTATGGTAGTTCTTTGGTTCTCTATTAAACTTTCTTAGTTTAGAACTTTCTTAGTTTAAATTGAAATTTATTAAGAATTTCTGCATGGTACTCTACAATGCTTTGTGCAAGGTCAGTATTAGATCCGTATCTAAAGCATAATAAGGAAGAGCAACAGTGACCAATGTATTTAAGATGAATACATTACCCTTTGTACCACCTTCATCACAGATACAGAAGTTGCTAAATAATGAAAACAAGACACAAATCAGCAAAAGTACTGTCAAGAGAATGCTGTCTAGTAGTGGTCTCATGGGATCGGTAGCGGCCTCTAAAAGCCCACCACAAATGCTTGGCCTTGTTTTACTTCCTGACAAGTGGTTTAGAGATACAAAGACATATTTCCCATAAACACTTGGAAACCATTGTTTTCAACGTGGGAGTTGTTGCTCCTTTCAAAACATGGAGATATGTAGACATTTCAGGGCATATTGTAAGTATCCACCCTCTTCATCAAAGAACACAAATTGAACTAATTCAAGTAATCTATCGCTAAAGTATCTGATTTTAGTATTGTAACAGACCCTGCCATATATTACTCTTAAATAACCCTTTCCACTCTGCCCAATTTCAGCTTAAATTGAATTGTTACCTTTGAAAAAAGTTTTTTATTTTTTTTAACCATTTAACCAAATACAAACACATAACAAGGTTTTCTTCTGGTTTAGCAGTATACAGCCTTCTGCTAATAAATACATTTCTCTTTCTAATTTCTGCCCCCTCACCACTATTGTTACTTTTTAATTTAAGAAACCCTGCCAAAGCTGTTATGATACAAGTTCCATCCATGTTCCTAATATAATGACATGTTTATTTAAAATGCCCAGTAATATTTTAAGTAATTAATAGACACAGCAGGGTTGCTGTTTTGCCCTTTGTTTAATGGATGTTTATTTATGATTCTTAATCCTTACCTGGTTTTAATGGTGAGAGTGTTTATAAATAATATTGGCAACCAATTAGCTTTGCCCTTTATCTTTTAGATTCATTTTTATTTGGAAATGATAATGGTAAAAAGTAAACCAGTAGTAACTCGTCAGAAACTGAGCATGTTCAGACACGGGAGCAGAATTGCCTCTGCTACACCACATGAACATTGGCAGTGATTCTTTTCTCAAAAAAATGGACACACTCATGGCCCTACATTCCAACACTGTGTGTTTGTGCTGTTGTTTCTGGTTGTCCTGACAGGGGAAGTGAGCAGGCGTTTGGAAGAGCTTTATTTTAACTGTGACAAGGTGGAGTCACTGCTGTATTAGTTGTGTAATCCTGTGGAGTGCTTAGTTTCTTAAACACAACCATAGAGCTCTGGCAGTATCGTTCATACACTTCTCACAGCAAAACATTGTGTTTTTTATATCAACCTTTAAAAGCGGATAGTCAGATCTGACAGTTATTACAGGACAACATCTGACAGTAGTTTCAGCCACAAATAACTTAACTTGAAGTCTGTGGCAAGCCTTTTTTTGCATATTATTAGCAAATATTGCTTGAACTTTTGCACTTAGATTTGAATGCGAAACCAATGATGATATTAGGGTTACACATGAGTCAAAAAAGTTTCAGTCAATACAGTATAGTCTTAACATAGGGAGAAGCTTGTAAGTTTGCTAAGATATGTGCAGTGGGGTCATCTTTGGATGGAAATTATAGTTTGGCATGCCACAAATGACTGGCATGTCCTAGTGAGAAATAGAGGGGGATGGGCAGTGCAGACTTAGCCTGGAGAACGATGCCTTGTGTTTGTGGTTTTTTTTTCCTTGTTTTGCTATTAACTGAAAAAGTACAGTGTTGGCGTACTCATTTGTGTGAACCAGTCAACAATCCAGCTGGTCCAGGGTGGGAGAAAAAAGAACGATGGAGGGGGGGTTGAGAACATGGCACTGATTGGGTATCAGGAGCTGCTTATGTGATGTCATTGGGGGTGTTAGTGAAACACAGTAAACAAAGAGGGAAATGCTTGAAAGGCTCTCTGTGCTGCTCGACAACATGACCACAACAGAGCTAACATTTGCTACTACACTGTCCCACCACCTCATCTCCCCACTTTCAGTTGATTACGATTGATTTAATTAAAACAAATTATACCGTATAATACACAGTATGTTTTGGGTTTTTTTCTATTTTATTTCGTGATATTTCATAACATACAATTTTAAGTCTCAATTCATACTGCAGATATGGTTTTGGAATATATATTATTTTAATTTTTTTATTTATTTATGATTCACACTAATTATATTTCTCGACATTTAAAGAAATAAACAATTAGCATTTGTTTGAACATGCTGTGATCAGTTGGTATCTGCAAAACTTCACACTTCTTGCAGAATATAAATATTTCTGCGAGCATTTTGTTTAATAGGCATTGTAACACACTGCAGTTATCTTGTCTCTGATGTTTTTTTTTTTTTTTTTGGTCTGTTGTATCCATCTAGCCTGAATACCAAACAGTCAGTGTCTGTTGAAGCAAACAAGTCTAAAGAGGCTCACAAACTTATTTTGCACGTTTTGTTAAATAAACAGCTTTATATCCAAGGTGTGAATTTGTTACTGTACTACTTCTCATCTGTGGTATTCAGACTATTCCAAATGCAGTGTTTCTGTGACAACCAGGAAGAAGCAGATCAAGGCTTTTCCTGGGAGGGAATGAGGTAAAGGGTCAGTTCTCTACTGTGGACTAAACTGGAAGTTGTGTCCCAGCTGTAACATAAATCTAAAACTTCCTATTGAGATTTATGCTACAGCGTATCTTTAAATACATAGCTATTTGGCTGGTCTGCACATGTGCCAGGACCATGCTAATTCATTGTGTAAATGCAGTTTTCATGCATGTTAGTGATAAATAGCACATTTTACGGAGCTGATATTTTAGCAACTTTACAGTTAATTTGTTGTTTCTGGTTGTGTGTACTTAAATGCTAGATTATTGAAAAAAGAGTAAGTACAAGTGAATGAGGTGTAATAAATGTCACCTCTCCATCTAAAATGTGTTGTATAGTACTATGATGCTTAACCTAAGCCTACTGTAAGCTGTTGTGAGATTTAAATCATCTTAAAATGGATTTGTTGTCATTAATGATACAATAGATAACAATTCCTGTTCTTTGTATATTTAAGGGGTGGATTTAGCATTTATACTTGATGACCAAAGATATAGGGAATCCCCCCCAACCACCCACCTATGGCGTAAGAGAGCTTGACGCTATACACCCCTTCTGGGCTCTAGGTTTTTGGCCATCGCCCTGAACATTCTTACCCATAAGATTTGCTTATACTATTTGAATAGGATGACCAAATGATCTTTGCTACATGCAAATATGCAGAAAGCTCTGGGTTTTTCTTGATGACATTAGGTGAATGTGTTTCAGGAGACCAGTCTTAGAATTGCTGAGGGAGCTCAATGGATTTCAGTTTTTTTAGTGTTTTTCTTTCACCACTGAACTTTTTTCATTGATCATTCTTAGAAGATGGTGTCATTTACTTAGTTTAAATTGTTTATTACACATTTTCATTGTTCATTGACATTATGGTAATTTGAGAAATATATGTATGTTCACAGTTCAATGTGGTAATTCTGACAACTTCTAGCAAACTAGACTAGATAAACTCTTACCAGATACAGTTATAAATTTAAGTATGAATAAGTAATGAATTTAAAGACAAAGTTGCAGATTTGCTCAAAAGTAAAATGCAAAAAAATAACTTACATCTACAGTGCTGTGAAGAAGTATTTGCCCCTTTACTGACTTATTTTTTTTGTGTGTGTGTGTGTGTGTATTTTTTACACTTAAATGATGAATCATTTGGATGATTTATTAAAGGAAAACCACTGTCTGGTCCTATGTGAAAAAGTATTTTTCAATTCAATTTCACTTGCCACACCCAGGCTTGATTACTACCAGACCTATTGAATCAAGAAGTCTTTCTGATAAAGTAAGGCACGCTAAAAGATCTCAAAAAGCAAATCATGCCATGATCTACAAATTAGAAACAAAGCCATTTCTAAGGCTCTGGGACAAACCAGAGTCATTATTCATAAATGGAGAAAACTTAAAACAGTGGTGAACCTTCCCAAATTTGTTTCAAGAGCACAACGACAGCTCATTCAGGAAGTCATAAAAGAACCCAGAACAACATCTGAAGAACTGCAGGCCTCACTTACCTCAGTTAAGGTCAGTGTTCATGAGTCAATACTGACTGCATTTATATGCAGTTGACAAATCAGATTACCAAGGGAAAATAGGTTTCTCGGGTAATCGAGAAATTAGTTTACATGGGAGTTAAGTAATCTGATTACTGGAAATCCCTGTATACATCCAGCAGAAGAGTAATCAGACTTTTCCCTTAACTCTGGGTTATTTTGGAAGCATGATTTACAGATTTTAAGTGTACAGAGACAGAACAGACTGATACTAGACGTAAGACATACAAGAAGAAAAGTAGCTTATTTAGATGTGTAGAGGACACTTTGTGTTAGTTTTACTTATAGTTGGTCTTTAGACAAACTTGATTTTAAAAATGGGGGACTGTCGCAATCCATGTACCCTCACAAAAAAGTAGTATACTTTAAGTTTATTTTAAGTATACTTAAATATACTTCAAGTACAGTAAGTACACTTTTTGTACTTCTAGTATACTATTTTAATACTTCTTGGGACTAAATTGGCCCACTATTTAGTTTACCTCTGATAAGTACATAAGAAGTATACTAAGAGGAATACTTGCTCATTTTTAGTTTTAAAGTATACTAGTAGTATACTTAAATGTAATTCTTTTTCGTAAGGGTAACGATTTTCCCCATTCATTCATCTGTAATAGCTGGTGGGCCTTTCATTCATGTATACATCTTTTTGCCTGGGCTTATTTTAGAGACAGAGGAGACTCCTATGTTTTTACCCAGTGAAAAGTGACTTGTTTAGGCATGTGATGATTCCACTCAATTGATAGGTGTCGGCAACCTTTGTTACGCATATGTGCTGTTAAATAAAAAGCCGATTACAAACCCAGTTAGGTCAAACGCACTGAATAAGCAAGAGACTGGGCAAAAATGGCAACCATGGGAGAGTTTCAAGGTGAAAGCCACTGCTGACCAAAAAAACGCAAAGGCTTATCTCACATTTGCAAAGAAAACATCTTAATTATCCCCAAGTCTTTTGGGCAACTATTCTGTGGACTGATGAGTTTTTGGAAGCTGTGCATACCATAACATCTGTAAAAGTGACAGTTAAGTAATAGTCAAACATTGTGGTGGTAGTGTGATGGCCTGAGGCTGTGTCTGGGGCAGCTTCAGGACATGGATGACTTGCCATAATTGACGGAAACGTGAATTCTATGTCCAGTCATGAGCTTGTGACCTCAAGCTCAAGCAATCAATTTTGCTGAATTAAAACAATCCTGCCTGGAAGAGAGGTCCAAAATTCCTCCACAGTGATGTGAAAGACAGTTATCACAAATGCTTGACAACCAATTTTTAGGGGGCAGTTCCTTTTCACATAGAGCCGGGCAGATTTGGAAAGCTGGTTTCCTTTAATAAATAAGATCATCATTTACAAATACATTTTCTATTTGCTCAGGTCGCTCAGGTTATCTTTGTGTAATGAATAAAAGTTGTTGGATAATCTGAGTCATAGGTGTGACATATATGCACCAAAAAAATAAAATAAAATAAATAAATATATATCTCATGAAGGGGGCAAATACTTTTTTCACAGCAGTAAATGTAGTAGTGTAATCCTGACCTCTGCCTCAGTTTCTTCATTCTCTGTAAGGGTAGCTATTTTCATCAGAGCAGCTCTTATTCTTGCTTCTTACTCTTCTTGTTAGCCCATCTGTTTACACTGTTTCTGTGGTGCAGTATGGAAGATGCTGTATAAGCTTAATAAGTATTTGGAGGCTGAGCTAACAGTTTGGTTTGAAATGTTCAGTGTCTTGATGACAGATGGATGAGAAGATATCATTTATGTAAGTGCAATAATTATGAAGCCACTTCTAGTAATCGTTTAGCTTTGTTGAGCATTGATCAACAGAAATGGCATGTTAATTATGAGATGATCTTATGCAGATGATGTTACCTTTGGACAGAGAGAGGTTAGCAGTTCTTCCTGTTTCCAGTGCCATATTTATGACTATTAAGACATAAAGTGATATCAGTGTTTCCTCTATTCCTCAACATGAATGCAGACATGTTCAAAAATACAGTTTGTTTGTTCAGACCTGCACTGTTGAAAGAGCTGCTGTGTAATGTGTACTTACTCTATAAGATTAGATAAGATTTTAAGCATTAGTAACAAATCTATAGGAAACTGTGATTAGTATTATTACATTTTGAAAGTTATTTGAGCCTGATGTGAGTTGAGAAAATTATAATCAAATTAAAGTTGTATGCTTGTTCTAATCAGCACTGAAAATTCTGTCACTTTCTCTCTCAAGTCAGTTAATTTGCTTCTTTAGGAAATGTCTGTGCTCCTGCTTGGATTACAACTAGCTCATTGCATTACATGTTTTACAAGAGTATTGCTTCAACTCCAAGTGTATTATTTCCTAACCTCTGTCATCTGGCCTCTTTGCAGCTTCTGCACCAGTCAGCAGCAGCGTGAGTAGACGCCGTGTCCCAGCCTCTGTTACTCCCCTGTCGTGGGAGAAACACAGCATTGCCGCCATGTCGAGCATCACCATTGACCCCGAGCTGAAGCCCGGGGAGTTTGTCATCAAAAGTCTATTTGCTGAGTTTGCTGTTTTGGCTGAGAAGAAGATTGAGATGGTGATGGCTGAGCCGCTGGTGAGTCCATAAGGATCGAAAGCTAGTGTCAAGAAACACAGAAAATGACATTCAACACACAAAACATGAGATGGCACAAATTGCTGAAACAATCTCTGCTCTTTTGCAAGTAACTGTCATGCCTTTAGTCACTTCAGGAAGAAGCTGAAATATGTGTGAGGAAACTGGCAAGTGTGGCGTGTAATATTTATGTACATTAGCTACATAAATGTTAAAATGTATTATTAACATAGCTGTTTGACTATGCTGTTCCTCCATGCATTACCTTGACAGGGTAATAATCTCAGAAGTTATGACCTGACTCTCATTCAGACCCTCATTCAATTTATGCACTACATTAAAACATCACTGTTGTTCACTCTTACTTGCTTACTCATCATCAGGTGTGCTGCTTGACTGAATTCAATCTATTATGCAAGTGCAGTATATGTGCTGGGTTAGTAACCTATTCTGTATCTATCTATCCTTGTTACACTCTTACAGGAGAAACCACTATCACGATCCCTTCAGAGAGGCGAAGATGCACAATTTGACCAGGTCAGTATAGCTATGGTCATGAACACGATGTAAAAACGGTCTATGGTGTGAAAAGTTCTTCTCTATGTGTACAAAGTATTTGAATTCTCAGCTTTGCCCAGTAAATCTCCCTACTCAGTGGCCTGTCTGTTCATCATGTGTAGCTGATGCAGAACCCTGACAATGGGCCTGGCTGCTGCAGAATGCTTTGTTCAGCACAACACAAAGCCAATGAGGATATATTGCTATAGATCCACTTGTCCCCTTTGTGAACGAGGGAGTAAAAACTGGTATAGTGAACGCAAAAATGAGAGTGTAGAATAGCTGTGTCATCCTCAGCAGTAAATCAGCATTGCTGGAGTGTATCTGCCTGGCACCATAAGGGCAGAGGGAGCAGTTGCATAACTCTCTTGCTTAGCATCAGTCATCCACCTCACTCATCATGCAGTACTGGCCCTTAAACCCAAACACACACACACACACACACACACACACACACACAGACCTAAATAGTTTATGCGTACTGATCACCTCATGTTTTATGTATTACCTGAAAGCTGTTCACTGTAATCTTGACTTGTTAAAGTGGTAAATTATTATTTTTGTTTTTGTTTTCTGTATTTATTCATCAGTAGTAATATTTACTGCTTTCTTATAAAAATACAGTTGTTACTATATTACTACTCTGTATTTGTCCTACATACTACACAGTTAATTTGGTATCTGTTATGTAATTAAGTAGGTTGAGTATGTTTGCTTCTAATAATCACAGTTATTCTAATGTTTGTATTTATTTTCCAGTTAATAAGCTCTATGAGCTCAATAGCAGAACACTGTTTGCCCTCCCTACTGCGCACACTGTTTGACTGGTACCGGCGGCAGAGTGGTACTGAAGATGAGTCTTATGAGTACAGGCCTCGCTCCAGTACTAAATCCAAAGGGTAAGTTGCTCATGCTGATTTACTCATTTTTGTGTTTTGTCTGTTTTAAGATTAAACAGCATTGTTTTCTGTCCTGCTTTGTAGAGATGAACAGCACCGGGATAAAGATTTCCTTCTGGAACGGAGGGACTTAGCCATAGATTTCATTTTTTGTTTAGTTTTAGTGGAAGTTCTAAAACAGGTAAGCAGTTTGGCTGTCTGTTTTTAAGCTGTATGCTGATTTACAGTGCCTTTTAAATATATTTGCCAGTTGTATTGCCACAGTTATTTGTCTGCTGAATGTTTATATATGTAAAGGGAAAGACAGTGCACCTGTGCTAATCCGACTGTGTCTCTGTTGCTGTTGATGGTGAATGTGTTTTTGTGTTACTGTTGATACATTTGTAGAGGACATCCTTAACTGCCAGTTCAGTATTCATTACCAATAGGAGAACTGGCAATACATATTTTTTCTGAATGTTTCACTAATTTGATTTGTAGTTTATGTGAATTAAACAACTGTTTTATACGTTTTTTTGTGCGTGGTACAATGAAAAGAGAAGAAGAGAAATTCTGCTCTACCAAAGACGAAAAGATGGAGTGCATCCAACAAAGGCTCAAAATTCAAAGCTAAAAAAATGCACACCTAAATCAGTGTGAATTGGTACATTTCAACGAAGTGGGGAAAAAACGTGTTTTGATTATGACACCTTGTCTTGTCTTACGTGACAATGTCAAGCTACTACAGACTACATAAGCCACTTAATGAATAAACCTTGTGGTACACTATGAAAGCATCAGGTCAGCTGTTATAAATTACTTTAGTGTAAGGCAAAACTGAGAATATTAGGACAATTTTCCATAAGTCTGATTCGTCGCCTAATCGAAAAATACATTGAATTGTATAACGTGCATTGATGTGTCTCATGTAGGATGTAAGATGGTTGTGTAAAGAGCGAGCGAAAAAAAAATCTGACCGCGATCACTTAAAATGTAGGTGTTAGATGGAGACAGTCATATTTTTCGACGCACGCTCTCTGTCTGCTGGTGGGAGTGTGCTCACCTGTGTATGCACGCACATGTTTGTTTGTGTTTGTGCACACCCACACAACAGAACGGAACTCCGTTGTACACAATAACAAGCGACCATGTACAGAAATGCCGTTCTGTAAATGAATGAATAACATCAGGTTATTTAGTTTAATAGAAGAACAAGGTATTCAAGATTCAAGATTCAAAAAACTTTATTAATCCCAGAGGGAAATTGTTTTGCCTGTTACAGCTGCTCTCTCATCAAAGAAAGAAAAGAAAAGAACCACTCCCAGAAAAGTCAATTACAACAAATAACGAGAACACAAATCAAAAATGTGCAGTACTGGACATTGATAGTGACAAATAACTCTCCTTTGTCCAGTCATGCCAGTGACACAATCGCCAACCCCTCTGTCAGCAGGCAAACATTAATGTGCATACAGACAACATCTGTACCACCATCTCCACCTTCCCCGAGTGGTGGC
>OMLM01020856.1:34584-52156 GCA_900302695.1 Helostoma temminkii | reverse complement strand
CCCAGAGGGAAATTGTTTTGCCTGTTACAGCTGCTCTCTCATCAAAGAAAGGAAAGAAAAGAACCACTCCCAGAAAAGTCAATTACAACAAATAACGAGAACACAAATCAAAAATGTGCAGTACTGGACATTGAGAGTGACAAACGATATAAATAATGTTATGATGACAAAACTTTAAATGTGTCAGTCCTCCACCCTTTTGCAGTAGGTGGAGGAGTTGTATAAACGTGTTCTATAGGAAAGGAAATTACTTGTGATCTGGCACTATACAGAAAAAACAATTACATAAAATTAACTTCACCTTGTAGGGGAAGCAGGGGTCTCTGAAAGATTGTTTACCAGTTTAGACTGACATGTTTTTGTTTGGAGAATAATGCCCTGCAGTGCATGCTTTGAGAAAGAGAAAATGATTGAATAAAATATTGAAATATAAATTGATCGACAAATTGAAATGTTAGTTTTTAGTAAAAATTTCAAAATAAAAGAGCTGAAATAATTGATAGATTAATTGAAAAAATTATCAATAGGTTAATCGACAACAAAACGTTAGGTGCAGCCCTAGTAACGTGATGTGAAAAGTCTCTCTAGGCTCTAGAATCTTCTAAATTACCACCTTTGAATTTTACAACACCAACATACTTAGTGTTGAGAAACACCATGGCTGCTTTCTTTCTTTAACATTGTGAGAGGAAGTGTTGCACACTGAGAAAGGCATAGCTGAAGTGCTGATGTGTGACAGTTTAAACTAAATAAAGGACAAAACCTCATTTGTTGATTTAGGTGGGCAAATCCACTTTTTTGTACTTTGGATATTCTGTGGTACTGAAATGCACTGGTGTGTTTTTAGTAGGGTCTTTCTCCACAGGAGTACCAAGTACATAAACCAATGGCTCTATACTGACTTGGAGTTTGTTTCTAAAGTGCACTGTCCATATATAAGCAACATTGAACTAAAAGCCAATCTCTGGAGGCCAGAACTAAGTTGTTCTTGGCTTTGTTCCTGTAAGGAGAGTGATGAATGGTAGCAAAGAGAAGGAATGAAGACTATCAATACATCTAACAAAACTAATGATTCTGTGTTTACAGATTCCTCTTCATCCAGTTCCAGATGTTTTAGTATATGAAGTTCTAAGCCTGGCATTTAAGCACTTTAAACACAAAGAGGGGTAAGTACCAACACTTGACACGACAGTCCAGTAATACAGTGAGCTGACATATGAATAAGTGCTGATAAATGTATACTTCATTCCATCACTCTTGCAGGTTTGAGTTTGCAGAAGAAGTTTATTAATTTGTGTCCGTTTGTAAATCTTGGCTCTGTGGCCACTATATCACTGATGACAGTTAATAAGATAGCATTTGCTTCTTGTTGAGCAACTTCAGTCAGTTATTTTTTTGCTGCTGAGTTGTTTTGATGTGTTTTCAGTGATATTGCCTATCTATTAACAGTTATTTGTTTAAAATACATTTGTTTTAGACTAGTAGAGATAATGCTTCATCATTTTACAGGTACTGTGGCCCCAACACTGGCAACGTGCACATCATCGCAGATCTGTATGCTGAGGTCATTGGAGTCCTTACACAGTCAAAGTAATCAATATAAATTCTTCTAAATTCTTTACTTCTTATCACATCCAGATTCATCTTTTAACTTGTGTTACCAATGTTCCAAGTGTGGCTTAAGTGATTTTATGTTTTTGTGTGTGTGCTCAGATTCCAGGCAGTGAGGAAGAAGTTCATCACAGAACTGAAGGAGCTCAGGCAGAAAGAGCAGAGTCCCTATGTTGTACAGAGCATCATCAGTCTCATCATGGGCATGAAATTCTTCCGGGTTAAAATGTATCCTGTGGAGGATTTTGAGGCTTCTTTTCAGTTCATGCAGGTTAAATTCTTGCCGTTTACTTACTTGCATATTTGTTAGTGTACCTGCAGTAAAGGTGGCTGATATGCGTGTTTGTTAAACTTCATCTGACTTTTTTCTTTTTAAGACTCCTTTTTTGTTCAAACTCAGCTGCTCTTTGTAGCAATGCCTCATAAAGCTAGATGACTAATGATCAAAGGGGACATACCCAAGGAAAGGGGTGTATGTGTGTTTCAGGCTTTGCTAAGAGCTTTGAATGTGGGTGTAGCTTCTTCATTAATCTCCATACAGCAACACTTTCACTTCATTCTATTAATAGAACTGTGTATTCTTAATGTGTTAATGAAATATACAGTCACCAAAGTCTTCCACTCTGTTTCAGCATATTACTGTTTATTACCCATTTAACCATGCTCCTTTAGATATTTACACCTTTCATTAATATTTAAGAAACAAATTCATTGCAATTACATCTATGTCCCATATTAACTTAATAACACAAAATAAAACAGTGTCTCCCTGCCTTAGTGGCCCACTTTTGAAGGAAAAATTTATAATACCAACCTTTTGCATCAGTTTGTGTCATAGTACTTCCCATCACAGACTATTTAACATCTATTAGGTAAGTTATGTTTTGAAGTAAGATGCTAGTATGCACAGATATCTAGCTGATTCAGAAATTTATATCTATTTGAATATATAAAATATGTCTGTCCTGCAAAACTCTTACAGTGCAGTTACAAATAGAATCTGCATAATGTTTGTGCATTTTTTTTACAGTGTATGACAGTCTGTGACATCTCCTGCCAGCTGTCTATGTTTGAATGTGTATCTTCTTTGAATGTTGACCTTATGTGTTCTTTCACAGGAGTGTGCCCAGTATTTTCTGGAGGTCAAGGATAAGGACATAAAGCATGCTTTAGCAGGCCTTTTTGTCGAGATCCTCATCCCTGTCGCAGCAGTGAGTAACATTTAAAACAATTTTCACTACATTAGGTATAGATATATAGACGTGTATTTACTTTTCAGAGTTTGAAATTCATTGTAGTAATTTGTTTATCCTCAGGCAGTGAAAAATGAAGTCAATGTGCCATGCCTGAAGAACTTTGTAGAGATGCTGTATCAAACGACATTTGACCTCAGTTCCAGAAAGAAGCACTCTTTGGTAATAATTGTACTATCATAGTTTAATCAGTGTTCCTCTCCACCCCACTACTTACAAGACTGTTTCCTTTCTATTGCCTCCTCCTTTTGTGTTTTACTCTTTCTGTATTTTGTCATAATCATTATTGGCGTCAGCACACACGTTTATAAATAAATGTCAAATAAATACAACCTTCCCTTTAACCCTTTAATAGACCAACTCTAAACCAACTTTAACCAACTTATTTCAGTTTAGAGGGTAAACTACTTACTGTACTTCTTTGTTTTTTGATGCTGACATTGTTTTCCTTCCCAGGCTCTATACCCCCTGGTGACATGCCTACTGTGTGTTAGTCAGAAGCAGTTCTTCCTCAACAACTGGCACATCTTCCTCCAGAACTGCCTCTCACACCTGAAGGTACAGTACAGCCAGCCTTAGCCTTTACAGCCAATGCATTTCAGAGTAGCACAGTAGAGTCTAAAGAGTAGCACAAAGAGTGTATTCTTCAGATTGAAGTATTTTAAGGACACCATATTTGACTAATTGCCCAAAGCAGTTTGAATCTCAGATCTTATGACTTATGTTATAAACATTAAATTAATTCAATTTGGTGTTCTTGGTGGCAGTATGATGTGATTTTAGTGCTTTTAAATTTGTGGTCAGTCTGCCAACAACATTTATTACTTTAAAAAGAAAATTAAATATTGTTATGATATTATGTGGTTACTTGCTTCATATTACTGATTGATGAATTTCTGAAAACGTGTGCTCTGTGGGTCCGTCTAAAAATCATGATGTATTTTCCCCTCCATTATCAACAACCAGATCTGGACAGGAATAGCACTTGATTTGATAAAATAACTAATACCTTTTTAAATCTAAGCCTTTATCCACTTTAAGATACTTAGTTCTCATTATGGACAAAATACTAACTTAAAATAAAAGATTATCAGGTGTCTCAAACGTTTACTAATGTAACCACAAGTAGTTTCAGAAAGATTTCAGTAAGCAATGTTATTACAATAATCGCATGTTATATTTCTCAACTGTATCCCAAAATTTCCTGCACTGTACTGAAGGTAGTACACTTTCCATGCTATGTTATTTCAAGTGCTGTTTTAACTCAGGTCTGTTAATGACTCATTGCAAACCAATTATGAACAAATCAAACCTACTTTCCTCCTCCTTTTCCTGACTGTCATGAGGCCAGTTCATCCCGGCGCCTGACTGACCACATCAGTGACTGACTCAATGACTGTCTTTTTCATTTTACATTGATTACCCTGTATAGAGATTGTATGATCTAAAGGAGGGTCAATTTCTGTTTGCGTCTTTTGTGATGGTGATTCCTGGTGGTTTTGAATGGCCGTCTGTCTTCTGAGCGATCTCATTCCAGTATTCGCTTTCACCATTGTAATTGTCTTAGGTTTGTTTTATTTGAAAATCATAATCAGTCACTCTTCTGAGTGTTGATGCAGATTCATGGTTAAGATGATTTTACGGGTTTGTATGGTGGCTTGACTGTAGCAGCACTATTGGTGATTTAGGGATTCCTGTCCAACCAATGATTTTAACCCTGTGGCTGGTCTTTTTCTAAGGTTGAAATAAGTAAGCCAGGTGTTATATCTTGGTTTAGAAGGGGGCTTCATGAAATGGTAGTGATAATTACTCACATCCAGTTTGAACATTTTATGGATAAGGTAGTGAAGTTTTTCACAGAGCACTCCTGCAACATATGAATCCCTTCCTCTGTGCTTAACAAATTAAATCATTTGAATGCACAATGTGAAAAACTTGTGATGCAAATTAAAGTGAGGGTGGAAAGCTAGTAAGGTATAGTCTTTAGTCTATACCTTACCTTACCAGTTTACAACAGTCAAATATAAATGCAATTTAAAATCAGACTTAATCATTGCCAGTTTAAGTTGACATCTTTGATGTGATTAACTTTTCTTAAGCATTTCCATACACTATTTTGTGTGTATACTATATGTTTGTTTAGTTTCATTAATTTGCCCTAAACATGGATAACATTAAGAACTGGGACAAATAGACTTTTTAGATATCACTACCTTTGTAAATATTCCAGTGGTACACATATGAAACCTGGTCAGTATTTGTGCTAACAGTATATTACAAACTAACAGAGATTATCTTTATACCATTCATGTGCAGCCCTACTTTAAAATGCGATTCCCACAGGGTTAAACATAGTTACTGAGCGTGCTTAATATTGATTTGAATGGACTGCTGACCTGGGTGTTGCTCTTTGTTGGCTTTGTAGGTAAAACAGGCAATTTTGTTTTGTTTTTGTTTTTTCAGTATCATGTTCCAATCACGTCTTTAAATGTCCTTTCTTTGTCATCATCATGTCTACTCCTCTATTTTATGTGTTTTGTCTCTGTCCCACTGTCTGATTTCCAGACCACAGCACACTGTAGTTCATTTGCTCCTGCACTTTAAATTATAAATTAATTTTGTTCACACTGTGTATTTGATCACCACAAATACAAATGGACTGTTGTTATTTTATATTACTAGCATGCCATTAATATTTTTACATGGCATGTACAGTCCACTATTTCATTTCAGTAAATTAGTGTTTATGTATCATCACAGACAAGAGTGAGGATGCTTTGAACCGCTCTTATCAGATATGTTTAGTCTTTGTTTTTGTTTTTTGATTATAACTTGCATGTGTCCCTCCCCAACCCTGCATTGTTTGTCTCCTGTCATTTGATCTTTTTCTCACATTGACTTGCTCCAGATGCCGTCTAACAACAGCATCCGAAAGCAGATTGAGACGCTGCAGGTGAGTTAATCTGGTGTCAGTGACCTGCCTGGTGCTTCCCTTGGGTTACCTGACCAGGATGTAGGGCAGTGCAGTTGTTCCCGGTTGGCCTGGGTAGTGAGATGTTCACTGTTGTGACATTGAAGTGTTTCCCAAAGAGGAACACACGGACTACTTGAAACTTGTGATATTTCCTTAGGCTTTGTTGTTGAGATGCTATGTCTCCATGAAAAGTGGGAACAGCATTTGTCTGATAATATTAGATATGTATTGTCATGGCAAAATTTTGTTTTTATGCGGACACTATATTAAATATAGAATATAGACGTGTTCTCTTGTAATTACCAGTGCATTACAACATGAACCCTGAGGTTTTACAGAATCCATGTCCATACTGACCATACTAGCCATGTGGCAGTAATAAAGTGAAATGCAAACAAATTTTATTGACTCAAAATATATTATGTAACAAATATGTGACAAATTGTTTTGTTGTGAGGTGCTTTCACAGTATGTCGTGGTAGTGCTACATTTACTGTAATTTTACTCGTTGAGTTACTAATAGGTTAATAGGCTGTCTGGCAACAGTTGCTTTGTTCTCTTAATGTTATTGATGCATTCCATTTACATGACATCTCAGATGTTGTAGTAGATTACTGCAGACCAAACTTCTTCTGTGTTATATGAAAACATACCAAATACCAAAGCTGGTATTGCTCTTTGTTTTACTGAAATAATAATACAAGTGTTTTCTGACTTACCACTTGGTGTTATTTGTTTTGAGACACATGGCACTGATGTATCTGCCAGCTTATCCTTTTGTGGTAAAATATGCTTAAGCTTAGCCATAGTGTGCCGTACTTGTAAGCATTGCAACTGTGCCCTCTAAGGGATATCTGTTTTAATCTGGGGCAGGGTCAGGCCAAAATGATCTGTCTTTCAACTGTGTCTTCACCATAAATTACCAGATAGATGGTGCAGAACCTTTTGTTGACTGACAGTTCTTCTCCATCAGTAATGAACATTCAGTGTTTTGTAGTTTTAATTAGTTTAAATTCTTAAAGAGATGCAGCTACATCATAGTAGTTGGACAGGTTGGAGCAGGTCATTGGTGCTAAAGGCACTTTGCAAAACAAAAACGTCTATCATCACCAAAAAAAAACAAACGTATGAAAATCCCTATGCAAGTGACCATATCACATGCTGTTGAGAATGGTTGTATCCCTGAGAACATATCTCTGAAATTTGAACAGCTTAACAGACATCAGCAACATTTTATATTATGACTTTATTTACCTCACAATAAGAATGACTCACTCTTTAGTCTGTTTCTTCCTACAGTTCATAAAGTTGGTCTGTATTTACCTAATTTTACTGATGAATGCATATTAAAAATTCTGTAAGACCATGTGGACTTTCCTATGCCCAGTGTCAATAACTCATTAAATGTTGAGCATTGTACCTGAAAAATATTGGTTGTGCACACAGTTGCTCAGTTTTCATGAGTTTCATTCAGTTTCTCCTGACATCAACAATCTGATGTATGATTATTGTGTTAAAGACTTAAGACTAAACATATATAATTGAACTGAATATTTTTCTTCATGCATCCACAGAACAAAGACCCCAAAATGTCTCGTGTAGCACTGGAGTCACTCTACAGACTGCTATGGGTCTACATTATCAGGATTAAGTGTGAGAGTAATACTGTCACTCAGAGGTCAGTTCCAGATTTACCCGTGAGGTGACGCTAAGCATTCTCACACTTACAATCAAACCTTCTACAATTTGTTTCTACCAAATAGAATGACTTACTAGAAGTAATTTAAACAATTCCCTTTGTTGTTTTGTACCAAATATACTTCCCATACAATTAGAAAGAATTATAAAATTTCTTCTGTCTTCCTTACTAGTCGACTGCTCAGCATTGTTTCAGCACTTTTCCCTAAAGGCTCCCGTAGTGTGGTGCCTAGGGACACGCCACTTAACATCTTTGTCAAGATCATCCAGTTCATAGCCCAGGTAGGCTGCATGATATAACTAAATTTCAGTTGAACTTAAAAAAAAAAAAAAAACTGTGTGTAACTGTGTGTGATGCGCTTGGTTATTGCCATAGGAAAGGTTGGACTTTGCGATGAAAGAGATTATCTATGACCTCCTGTGTGTGGGCAAGTCTCAAAAAACCTTTGCCATCAATCCAGAGGTATGTATAAAGGTTTGTAGTGATGTGTTGTAGTGTTGGTGGGTTCTCTCTCCTTCACTCCCTCTATCTTCCTGGCAGAGGATGAATATTGGATTGAGAGCGTTCTTGGTGATTGCTGACAGCCTCCAGCAAAAAGATGGGGAGCCTCCAATGCCCACAACGGGGATCATCATGCCCTCTGGTAACACCCTGCGTGTCAAAAAGGTCTTCCTCAACACCACCCTCACAGATGAAGAAGCCAAGGTCATAGGTGAGTTACATGTAAAACTCAACAGTTGGTCAAAAAGTAATGTTTTTTGGAATATGTTTTTTCACAGCAAGTGTAATGACTCTCCTGGGTGTGTTCAGGCATGTCACTGTATTACCCACAAGTAAGAAAAGCCTTAGATAACATCCTTCGACATTTGGACAAGGAGGTGGGGCGCTCCATGAGTATGACGAGTGTACAGTTATCCAACAAGGAGCCTGAGGACATGATAACGTATGTAACTGTCACCTGAATTTATAATACTTTGTGTGTTACTGTCCATGGCTCTGTGGGGGTTGGTTTTCATAAAATGTTTACCTTACAGGGGAGAGAGGAAGCCAAAGATCGATCTGTTCCGTACGTGTGTGGCTGCCATCCCAAGACTTATACCAGATGGAATGAGCAGACAAGATCTAATAGAGCTTCTAGCCAGGTAATTTACCCTGTTTAACCTGCAGACATGTGACTGAATTTACAGTTGCTCTGGGGTCCCCTGATGAGTCTTTTAATATATTTCTTTCTCTTGGCTCCCTCTCCTTCTTTAGACTGACCATCCACATGGATGAAGAGCTACGTGGCCTTGCCTTTACAACTCTTCAGGCCCTGATGTTGGATTTTCCAGAGTGGCGAGAGGATGTGCTCTCAGGCTTTGTCTACTTCATTGTTCGAGAGGTGACTGATGTCCACCCCACCTTGTTGGACAATGCCGTCAAGATGCTACTACAGCTCATCAGCCAGTGGAAAGTGCAGACCAGCAATAGGACCCATGATGCACAGGTTGGTGAAGCAGGATTTGTCTATGCTAAATGACTAGCTTTTGTGTGTTAGTGTAGTTATATATATTTTGTTTAGAACTTTGTGTCTAAAGGTGTGACTGACTGTAATTCTTGTTTTAAACAGGGCTCAAGCAGTGGCCATTCTCTATCCCTGGACCGTAATCATCCTTTAGGTGTGTTGCACGTGGTGGAGGGTTTAGCACTTGTGGTGCTATGTAGCTGCCGCCCTGCCACACGCAGGCTGGCTGTTAATGTCCTCAAAGAGGTCCGTGCGTTGCACACTGCACTGGGTATTGGCAAGGTAATTACTTTAGATTCAAATTGCTTTTTGTTGTGACTGAAATGTAACTGTCATTATATCATCACCACAACATGTACTCTTGTTTCCTGACATTTACCCATGATCTTTTAGGGGGATGAAGAATTGGCCATTGACGTAATGGACAGATTAAGTGCATCAGTGTTGGAGAGTTTCATTCATCTCACAGGAGCTGACCAGGTACAAATGCCTTGTTTTATTTTCTAGATCTTAAAACTTAAAGACAAATATTCTGAGACTGAACCTTTGGTCTTCTTTATAGACCAACCTGCTGTATTGTCCAAGTGGGATTGATCTTCAGACACTAGCTGAGTGGAGCTCATCCCCTATCAGCCACCAGTTTGATGTGGTGAGCCCCTCGCACATCTGGGTTTTTGCCCATGTTACTCAGGGCCAGGACCCCTGGGTTATCAGCTTATCTAGCTACCTGCGGCAGGAGAACCTGCCCAAACTCTGCCCCACTGCCCTCAACTATGCCTGGATGTTTGCTTACACCCGTTTGCAGCTACTGTCTCCACAAGTTGACATCAAGTAAGTTTCTTCCAGCTTCTGAAATTTCTGTTTGTATATCTGTCATTGTGTGTTTTTTCTGTATCAGTAGGCACTTTTATCTACTGCTTTTCTGTAAAAGTGTCAGTGTCAGATATCTTATCTGGAATGATTTTATCTGCTTGCATTGTGAACAGAGGACCTAATAATACTATCTCAGTTTTTTGACATGAGATAAAAGAGTGACAAAGAGCAATATAGCATGCTTCACTGTGTGAAGGCTTCAATATTAACAGGCTGAGGGCAGCCATTTTGTTCTTTGAGCTTGTAGTTCAATGTTTTTGATGATGTTTAATTAAACTTATATTTTCTTTCTTTTCTGTCCACTTCCAGTAGCCCCATCAATGCCAAAAAAGTGAACAGTCTGAGCAGTAGTGACTCCTATATTGGCCTTTGGAGGAACTACTTGATTCTCTGCTGCAGTTCTGCTTCCTCCTCCCCCTCTATGAGTTCCTCATCCTCCACCTCTGGCTCTGTCCGCTGCTCCCCGCCTGAGACGCTGGCGTCCACGCCCGACAGCGGCTACAGTTATGATTCAAAGGTCAGAAAAAGCATGTAAATCGCAGTGCACACACATCATATTACATAATGATAAATGGTTAGAAATCTTAGATTTGTTTTTGTATGGGTGTTTCTGTGTCTCTTACTAGGTTGTTGGCACTCCATCCCCCTCGTCGCTGTTCAAACTCATTGTTCCCATGATGCGCTCTGAGAGTATGGATATCACAGAGTCTCTTGTGTTGGGGCTTGGCAGGACCAACCCAGTGGCCTTCAGGTAGACACACAACACTTGACATGATTGATATGTGGTATAAACATTTAAGTCTCTTTTGATTATATAAGTAATTTTCATATTCCACAGAGAGTTGATGGAGGAGCTAAATCCTATCATAAAAGAAGCTCTAGAAAGAAGACCTGAAGTAAGTAATGGTCATTCAAATCATTGAAATCTTCTGTCACAGTTCTATGTGTAAAAGACTTTGCCACACTGTTCAATCTGCAGAACATGAAACGACGCAGGCGTCGTGACATCCTAAGGGTCCAGCTGGTCCGGATATTTGAGCTGCTGGCTGATGCTGGTGTCATCAGTCAGATGTATGTAATCAAAATAAAATTTAACCAATAACCATAAAATTAGAAATCATGTGTGTATTAATGCTTTAGTGTGTGTGTGTGTTTTTTAAACAGAGCCAGTGGAGGCTTAGATGGAGAGAGCCACTCTCTGAACAGCACATTGCTTGAGTATGTTGATCTGACCAGGCAGCTGCTTGAGGCAGAAAATGACAAGGACTCTGACACACTGAAGGACATTCGTTGTCACTTCAGTGCACTTGTAGCCAATATCATACAAAATGTACCAGGTATATGTCTGAACTTTACCCTATTACAGTTAAAAACAGGTTCCTACTTATACTGAACTTCAGTGTAAAATTAGTCTGAAGTAATTAAAAGACAATGTATCACTTTCACACTTGTGCTCAGTACACCAGAGGAGGACCATCTTCCCCCAGCAGTCACTGAGACATAGTCTGTTCATGCTGTTCAGTCACTGGGCTGGGCCCTTCAGCATCATGTTCACTCCCCTGGACCGTTACAGTGACAGAAATATGCAGATCAATCGCCATCAGTACTGTGCACTAAAGGTACACAAAATGATGCAAATGTCAAAATTACTTTTCTGCAAGTCCACCCTTACTCTAATGATAACCTAATTGATTTTTTTTTTCTTTAATTGATTTTTTTTTTTCTTTAATTGATTTTTTTTTATTTTTTTTTTATTCTTACAGGCCATGTCTGCGGTGTTGTGTTGTGGACCTGTAGCTGACAATGTTGGCTTGTCTTCTGATGGCTACCTGTACAAGTGGCTGGACAATATCCTGGATTCTCAGGACAAGAAGGTAAGAGAAATTCTACCATTTTAACCACATTTAATTGTCAGTTTTTCCCCCACAATTGAATACTCAGTCAGTAGTCAGAGGTAGGATTATGCATTGTCAAAGAAAGGTCTTGACCATTCAAACCAAAATGGCTAGGTTCAGTTGTTTACTGGAATATTTTGGCTTATACACAGTGTAATTTCTTCATGTTTTGGACCTGCATAGATCTCACTGTCTCAAGCATTTAAAAGCTCTAATGTAATGTCAGGTGGTGTATGTAATGGTGGCAATCAACACTAGAATAGTAACTTATTATTATGTCTCTAGTCACTGGTTGCTCATTTTAGTAGGAAATGAAGATGAAGATGCCTGTAGGGGCTGAGATGCTGAGACTGTATTGTGGTCCATGATCCATAGAGATAGCAACCCCCTATTCAGGTGGAAATATAACATCACCCACATCTTCAGATGTAGCGGGTGGCAAAAACATATCTCTCTGTGTTGCTACAAGCATGAAGCAGGTGTTCAGCACTGCAGTAAGGGTTGCAACCTTACTATGCTGGAATTATTTGAGAAATGGTAACAGTATACTGGAATACAATTTGGGAAAGGTTTAAAGGTATCACAAATTAGATATTTACTAACCCTAGTCCCACTAATATTAATAGATGCTAATGTTGCATATTAAGAAATAAATTAAAATTTTGGAAGATTGTGTGATGGCCCCCTGGTTCACACAGTTTTTTTGTGCTTTCTTTCAAAGGTTCATCAGCTGGGTTGTGAGGCTGTGATGCTGCTGCTGGAGCTAAATCCAGACCAGAGCAACCTCATGTTTTGGGCTGTGGACCGCTGCTACACTGGCTCTCGTCGTGTGGCTACTGGCTGCTTTAGGGCTATTGCCAATGTCTTTCACAACAGGTACTACACATTGCCAGCTTCAACGTGAACAGATTTTGTTTTCATTTTGTTCCTTATGGTACCATTTAATCAACACTCAAATACCGAACATGTTTTATGTTTTCTCTTAGGGATTACCAATTTGACACTGTGGTGCTGCTTAACCTGATCCTGTTCAAGGCGGCTGATTCTTCCAGGGACATTTATGAAGTGGCCATGCAGCTGTTACAGGTGAGAAACTCTGTAATTCAGTATATTCATCTACACTACATAACACTCTAGTCACTGTAAAATTAAGAATATAACTTATATTTATATTAAACTAATAGATCCTGGAGCCCAAGCTCTTCCGTTATGCTCACAAATTGGAGATCCAGCGAACAGATGGCATCTTGACCCCTCCCTCACTGCTGCCACACCTCTACTCTGTGTCTTACTACCAGCTGTCTGAGGAACTTGCAAGGACTTACCCAGAGCTCACTCTGCCCATCTTCTCAGGTTTGCTACATTATCGTTTGCATAGTCTTTTTTTGGATTTCTCATTTTTAATCATGCATGGTATAGTAGGGATCTGCCCTGTGTGAATTTTTTTTCCCCTCTCCAATGTCTAATATAGGATAAGTAAGCCTGAGTTTGCCATGATCACACATATTTTTTAAATCTAAATCTGACTGCTGGTTATTTGTTTTAAGAACCAGCCAAATGTTACTGTAAACCTGCATAACATAACAGTAACTGCAAATGCTATGCAGGTTGTAGGAAAGTTGAATCAATCATCATTGCATGACTGAAGTAAAAAGTGTTTCTCTGCACTGTGCTATAGCAATGCAGACAACTTTGAATTGTGGATGTTATCACACTGTTGAGACTGAAAGACAGCAGTAACGTTGAGTATCCAGAGAACATTATTTTACTTTACAAACTACCTTCCCACTGTCTCCACTTCAGAGGTAAGCCAGCGTATCCAGACAGCACATCCTAGTGGTCGACAAGTAATGCTGCACTACCTCCTACCTTGGATGAACAATGTGGAGCTGGTAGACTTTAAACCAACTGTACGGCGACCAGAGGATTGCGGCAGTGGTGAGGATGACGAGGATGTGCGTGAGCGGGAGATCATGATGGTCAACAGCCGGCGCTGGCTCCGCGGAGAGGGCTGGGGCTCTCCCCGGGCAACAACTATGGTGCTAAACAACCTCATGTTCATGACTGCTAAGGTGACACAGCTAATGTACCATGTGCACTGCTAAATTCAGATTTACAGTGAGGCTTTGGAAATGTTGAATTAGGCAGTGGATTGATCATGACATGGTTTTATTTTTACAGTATGGGGATGAGTTTGCTTGGTCAGAGATAGAGAATGTATGGACCACATTAGCAGACAGCTGGCCAAAGAACCTCAAAATCATTCTGCACTTCCTCATCAGTATGTCAGGAGTCAACAGTGACCCCAGCCTCTTGCCCTATGTAAGTCACAACACATTACATTGTCAGCTCCCCATGTGCCACATCCGCCATTTATTCCTTATCTTTTGAATGTGTTACATGTGTCCTCAGGTAAAACGAGTTGTAGTTTACTTGGGCAGAGATAAGACTATGCAGCTGCTGGAGGAATTGATGTGTGAACTTGAGCTGACTGATCCTGTTAGCTCAGCTGTCACTCACATGGACAACCCCCCTTATTATCGCATCTCCTCCAGCTACAAGATCCCCTCAGTCACCTCAGGTAATGAGCAATAAAAACAGTAGTTTCACAGTAGTTCAATGTTGCCATTGCTAAAGGCCTTCACACACCTAAAGACTAGTTGGGATTTCCGATCACTGGCATAACCCAGGTGCGCTTGAGCTTGAGGCCACAAATTGATGGTTGGACATTCTCCTTCAGGACTTTCTGGTAGAGTACGCCATCAGTTATGGCAAGTCTTCGAGGTCCTGAAGCTTCAAATCAGCCCAAGACCATCACACTACCACCACCTTGTTTAACTGTTGATATGATGATATAATGTAACCTCAAATTGCATCAGCCTGTATATGCAGTGTTGTAGTAACATTTCAATTAGTTTATTACCTCACACACATTTTGAAATGTCTACAATAAGAAATACATATATAAAATTCAACACCCCAAAGGGGCTAGTGGAGGTGACTGTTACCCACCACTGCTGAAATCCACCCGCATTTGGCCGATCAAGCCTTGGTCGTAAATATAAAACGCGTTGAGAGAGAAAATTTTAATGAGAATGACTGGCAGAGACGCTTTCTTAAGACTGTAATCTGTACAAGGCACACACTTAATAACTAAATGACTAGTCTGGGTCCAAGCAGTAGCCACAATTCATACTCGACTGTACAGTTGTTAAGCGTGTGCTGGCCTTAAATGATGTCTTGTCTGTACTTAGATGGTCAGTGTTTCATTTCTTCTTTCAGGAACAACCTCCAGTAGCAATACCATGGTGCCAGAGAACGATGGTCACCATGACAGCAAGATCAAAGACTCAAACATGGAGGACAGGTATAAGCAAAAATACAAGTAATGTTTTAAAACATTTTAAAAAGTACAACAAAGAGTGTGGAACCCCTACAGCTTCAAAATTTATTGAAGTAGATATCTAAAAATTATAATGGCTGAATTTCTGTTTAATTTAGAAACAGCATGACAGCATGAAACAGCGTGTTTATTTTACAGACACTGAGAGCCATGACCTCATATACTTTCAATTGCTGATGCAATAGATTTGACTAAAGTGGTTGGCTGTTGGCAAAAGCCCTCACTGCTGACATTGTCCTTTTAAGTCAAGCATGTCTTTTCTGCAGTTACACCCATCTGGATATCTACAGTGGTCTGAACAGTAACCTGAACCGCCAGCACCATCGACTAGAATCTCGTTATAGCAGCAGCTCTGGAGGCTCCTACGAAGAAGAGAAAAGTAAAAGCAAAGTCTTTGCACCTCCCCACTTAACATTACTTTGAATTATGCTGGTTACATTTTTGATTATCTTCTCTCTTCTCCAGGTGACTCAATGCCACTATATGCTAATTGGCGTTTGAAAGTGATGGATCACAATCGGCCAGAGCCTCTTCCCTTTCCTCCAACAGGAGGCTGCTGGTCTCCATTGGTAGACTATTTACCCGAGACCAATGCCCCTGGTGTACCACTGCACAGGTATGCCAAACCAGATTTCCTCTCCCTTTGTTCTCTTGTTTTCGTTGTTTAAGTCAATGTATATTTTCTGTTTTTTTAGGTGTAACATTGCAGTCATCCTACTGACTGACCTCATTGTGGACCATGGGGTCAAAGTCGAGTGGAGTGCCTACCTGCACCTGCTTCTACATGCTATTTTTATAGGTAACTTTGATTTTTGTTAAGTGTTTTTCAAGAAAATATTTTGTATTTGGATTTCATTACATCCCTACTGTCACATTGTACCATAATTTTTTTTTTTTATTCCTACAGGGTTTGATCACCAGCACCCAGAGGTCTATGAGCACTGCAAACGTCTGCTGCTTCACCTGCTCGTTGTCCAAGGAGCAAATAGCAATGTTCAGTCTGTGGCTATGGTGCTTCTGCGGAACAGAGACTGCAATGATCCACGGGTTCTGACTGTGAAGCAAGTGACCCCAGACCTCAACCTCACAGGTCAGTTCTCAGCTCAGAATCAAAAGGGAAAATACAACGAATGGCAGAACTGTAGTTTAACTGAAAGAAATTAAATTGACTCATGAATATGGAGGGAACGTAACAGAAAAATATTGTACATACTTTTTGTATTGCCAAAACAGATCACTGGGTGGCAGCAACAATCAATTCTATCACAGTCCACTGAAAAATATTCCCTTCCAGACCCTGGTTAGAAATCCGTGTCATGATAACTGACACGGAATGAATATGTGACTATATGTGTGAAGTTTGTCACACAAAGAAATGTATTTCAATCTTCATTATCTGTTTATCTTGCCAAAATATAGAGACTGCTAAATGATTTTAGTGTTAGAAAATCATGAAGAACTATTTCTTGAAATACCTACAAAATGATGCCATACAGATCAGTGTGTGCAATATGTATGTGAATTGTTGCTATAGGAGTGCAGGAGTTTTTGCCAGACTCTCAGCCATCACCTATGACAGACTCCGGCCTTAGCTCGAGCTCTACATCCTCCAGTATAAGTCTTGGGACAGGGAGTACAGCTCTGTCCCACCTCTCCCCAACACTTCTCAGTGATGTAGATGTCACCGCTGAACAGGACGAGAAAGCGAAAGCTCTAATTGAGTTCATTACATCGAGGTAAGCTTAATTACAAGGAGCATTTCTCATATAAATAGTCTTACATTTATACTTGTATAACCATTAGTGCTTCTTATGAACCTAGCCTGATTGACTTTTTTTCATTAGCTTAACCTAAATCAGTATGAACGATTCAAATGTTCAACACATTTGTATCATGTTGCTTATTGTGTTTAATTATTTGCTTTCATGCTTCCAGCAGTGTCTGAAAGGATTGGGTATTTTTACTTTGCATGGGTTTGAGGTTTTTTTAGTTTGTTTGGTTGGTTTTTTCCTGTTTGATTTTTAGTTGTTGTCATATTGACTTCTTTTGCTTGTTGAGATAACATAAATTGTTTTGAGGTTTGTCGTAATTCTACAGCTGGTAATATTCACATTGCCTCACATTTTTGCTCTTTTCCCTATAGAAAGCGAGGCCCACTCTGGAACCATGAGGATGTGTCAGCCAAAAACCACAACATTAAAAGTGCTGACCAGCTGAGTGTTTTTGTTAGACATGTAGTGACTGTCTTCAGACATTCGCAGTCAGGTCTGTATGGTTCATAGCTGCTTGTTGCCTAACTCTGTTCATTTCAGCTTGGTTTACAGATATAGTATATATAGTTTTATCATATTTACCTGTAT
>OMLM01020856.1:16808-34362 GCA_900302695.1 Helostoma temminkii | reverse complement strand
AGGAGGCTCAGGTTAGAACATAAAAAAATTACATTGTGCTTTGCAGTGTTTAAATACGTCTCATAATATACTACTGGTCAATGTGCTTGCATACTTAATGTCCTTACTATAACATTCATCAGGCTACAACAAAATAACTGTTGTTACACTCCAATAAGTTTGTTTTTTTTGTTTATGTTACTTGCAACTTTTTAATTCATTTAATTGCGATGAACACTCCAAGAGTAATTTGTTCTTTCTGACATGCCAACTGTTGTTTCATTTTTCTCCTCTGTAGGGCTTTGTCATTGAACTACTCCTGACACTGGAGTCAGGCATTGACACGCTAGCAGACACAGTCAAAAACTATGATCTCCTGACTGCCTTAGCACAGTAAGTCCACTAATAATTTCACTGGGTTTGACTCACCCTTGCTTTCAGTAACATAAATGATAAATTATTCTTCCTTTTTTCCTCCCAACAGAACCTCTCCTCGTGATCACTTGTTGGGCCCCAAATTTGCACTCAACAGGAAAAGCACAGGGCAGCTCAACCTGAACAGTGGTGGTCTTTTCCATTATGCTCATACTCGCAGCAACTCCCTCCGTGCCAGCTTGATGGGTGAACGAAAAGCTGACAGACGTAGGAGTAACACCCTTGACATAGCAGACAGACTCGGTGGTAGCCATGGAAACCTAGCACGTACACGGAGCTTATCATCACTTGGTGGTGGAGGGAGTCCAGGAGGGGATGCCATTCCTCCAGTGGACCCTTCGAATCTGATGGCCACTGTGTTCTGGATTGCTGCCTCTTTGCTTGAGTCGGACTATGAGTTTGAGTATCTGCTGGCCTTGCGGCTACTGAACAAGCTGCTGGGCCAGCTGCCTCTGGATCGTGCAGACAGCAGAGAGCGACTGGAGAAGGTCCAGGCCAAGCTGAAGTGGTACAGCTTCCCTGGCCTGCTGCAGCTCTTCCTGAAGGGCTTCACCTCTTCTTCTACTCAGGAGCTCACCATCCACTTGCTCAGCAAACTCATCAGTGTCTCTAGACATACATTAGTAGACCCTTCACAAGTAGCAGGTAAAGATTGCTGAATTGATTATTAATATTTCACATTAGTGTTTATCTAGAAAACTGTTGCACACAGACTTTCCATTTCATTGCATTTGGTGTTGTCTGTCAGTAGTGTTTATAACCTTCATATTTTAAAAATTAAACTACTAATTTTGTTCACTGTCTTCCTGGAACATACTTGCAGGTTTTCCTTTGAATATCCTGTGCCTCCTACCACACCTCATCCTGCACTTTGACAGCCCTACTCCTTTCTGTAAGGAGACAGCTGATAAAATAGCCAAAGTTTGCACAGATGAGAAGTCCGCCACGCTTTCCAACCTGGCCCACATGATGAGCCTGTACAGCACACACAGCTATTCCCGCGACTGCACCAACTGGATTAACGTGGTCTGTCGTTACCTCCATGATGCCTTTGCTGAGATAACCTTGAACTTGGTCACATACTTGGCTGAGGTATGCAAGATAATGATCAGTCTTCTTGATGTTCATCACATGGAAAGATTAATCAGTAGTATTGACCATGAATTCATCTCTGTCTCTCAGTTGCTGGAAAAGGGCCTTCCCAGCATGCAGCAGTCCTTGCTGCAGATCATCTATAGCCTGCTGAGTCATATTGACTTATCTGCAGCCCCTGTCAAACAGTTCAACCTGGAGATTATGAAGATCATTGGCAAATATGTTCAGGTGAGCCTTTGCCACACTTCCTGTATAGTGCTGATAAAATACTGTTGGGCAAGTTGCTTTTTAAATGTTGTCAGCTATTGTTAATACTTGTTTGCTCGGTGACTTAAAAGGTAACTAATTTATGTTTTCCACATTGCAAAAATTCACATTTTTATTTTCAGCTGTACACCTAACAAAACTTTCATAACCTTAAAAGTAATTATTTTTGGGCAAGCCCAAAACAAGTGATAATGATCAGCTTCCTGGGAGCCACAATTCCTCATGATATAAATGTGCAAATGTTTTATTATTAGTGACAATATGTATTGAGAGCCAAGCCTCTTTAGTGGTAGGTGGAGGATTCACCCATACATAGGCGCAGTTTCATGCAAGTGTAATTAGTTTGTTTTTACTTGGCCCTGTTTATTTTCACATACAGACTCCAGTAGAGTATGTGAGTACTGGCATAATCTGGTCTATAGATAATAGCACAGTTGAGTTTAAGAGAGAATAACTTGTATCTTACTGTGTTATTGTTTAGAGGATCCAGCCACAGCTCTTTATGGAAGCCTTTTATCTTATTATATGTTTAAGTCTATAGTTAATGTGAGTACGGGATTGTTTAGCTTTCTGAGGCAAAATATGTCTGTAACACCAACGCAGTCTATCTTACAGTGGTTTCATAGTATCTGTATTTCTCTATTACAGAGCCTACATTGGAAGGAGGCGCAAAACATTCTGAAACTGGTGGTGTCTCGCTCAGCCAGCCTTGTTGTTCCAGATGATGTGCAGCGCTCTTATAGCACAGAATCATGTGGCTCTCCAGAAATTGCCTTTACACGTATATTTAACAACTCTTCCAAAGAACTGCCTGGGAAGACTCTGGACTTCCACTTTGACATCTCAGAAGTCAGTGGCCTCCTTTCCCCAGTACACTCACTGTAATGTTTTCATTGTATAGTATTTTGTTGCTTACTAGTGTTATTTGACTTTATAGACACCAATCATAGGGCATAAATATGGTGATCAGCGTAGTGCGGCAGGCAGAAATGGAAAGCCGCAGGTGATTGCTGTAACTAGGAGTACCTCCTCCACATCGTCTGGCTCCAACTCCAATGGTCTGGTGCCAGTTAGCTGGAAGAGGCCTCAGCTCTCTCAGGTACCTGCTCAAAAAAACAAAATCATCCAACATAAACTTATACCAGAAATTGGGAGTCAGCATTGACTTAAGGTGAAGCTCCACCTGATACAGTTCTTTTCCAGCTTTACATCTAAATAATGAGTTAAAAATTCCTACAATCTATTTTTAAACAAACTGTAAACACACCAAATAATGTCTTTTTTTTTTTTTTTTTATTATTTTAGTATTACACTCCTGACATAGTCACCCTAGAACTTGCTGTGTGCAAAGTAATGGTGAATGTCTTTGTCATACTCTGAAGCAGGTCTTTTCATTTTGTGTTTGTATTCTTGTTACAGCGAAGAACCAGAGAGAGGCTGATGAATGTCCTGTCTCTTTGTGGCCCAGAGTCTGGCATTCCCAAAAATCCATCTGTAAGACCCCTCTCCTACTCTAAAGCCTCAGACAAGGTCTCTGTAAATTCACTGTTAAACAATAGTAGTTAACACTCTTAACAAAACTAGTTGATATATTGTCTTTTTGTCAGTGCTGATTTTGATTGATATGAGTTTTGGAATTGTTTTTATAGACATACAGAAACGGTATTTATGGTAATTTATTGTTTCCTTCCTTCTTTTTAAGGTGGTATTCTCATCCAGTGAGGATCTGGACTCTGCAGACCAACAGACCAGTCTCATACCCACAGTGGAGGAGGTGGTGAGAGAGGAAGAAATGCAGGCAGAAGACACAGGCAGTGAGCAGCAGTTTGGTGTTTTCAAGGACTTCGACTTCCTAGATGTGGAGTTGGAGGATGCTGAAGTAAGAATTGACAGTAAATGACACACACACATTTCTCCACTTTACAAATTTCTAACTTTGTTAAGTGGAAAATGGAAATACGGGTATGGTAATAGTAGGTGAACAGCTTAAGTACTTCCCTAAATCATCTTAAAAAAAATTGTCAGCCTGCATATTCAATTTTGTCCTTCTAGTATGTTTGACCATAATGTATATTTATCGTTTTGTTGCTAATTATTAACATTATGTCTTGTTTGTCCAAGTTGCGTCTTATTTGTCCTGACTCCTGTAGTAGAAACATGTCTGTGTTTAACTGTCTTAAGTCTACTAATACATGTGTCCCTTCTCTTCTTTTGCCACAAGGAGTTGCAGGTAAGTCTGTTGGCCAGTGGGCTTCACAGAGAAGCCATTCTCCGCAGTGTCCTGGTTTCTTTGTGTGTTGTCATCAAATAGTGTTTTATTTTTTTCTTCTTTGAAAATCATGGTTGCTGAGTGTGTGATCCCTTTACTTTGACATATACCATGCCAAATTGGAGATAAAAATTGTATTATTATAAAGTTATCTCACCCACTAATATTTTTTTAGGTTGTGAGATGTTAATATACAGTATATGTTTGTCTTGTGCTTTGTGTCTTTCCAGTGTTAAAATTTGCAAAAACTGTCCCATATCCCACTGGTGTCTGCACCATGTCTCATTGCTATTTGCTTGGTTGTGCTATAGGGTGAGAGCATGGACAACTTCAACTGGGGGGTGCGGCGTCGCTCCCTGGAGAGCATGGACAAAGGGGACACACCATCTTTGCAGGAGTGCCAGTACACAGGCAGTACACCAAGCCTCAACCTCACCAACCATGAGGACACGGATGAATCATCTGAGGAGGAGGTACTGAGCGCTAGCCAGATTCTCACCCGTTCTGGCCTTGTAAGTCTCACTCTGATCAGGGTCCCCACAACCCACCATGCTCTACACACAGCCCGCTGGCATGGTGTGTGTGTGTGTGTGCGCGTGTGTATGTGTGCAAGCGCGTACTGAGCTGGACCTGTTGCCAGTATGGAGTTAGATGCTTGCTTCTTCGCTGGTGGTAGATGCCCCCTTCAGACCTTACTGCAGTCCCTCTTCCTCTCATTGCTAAATTAATTAATGCTCCTGTCCTTTCTTGTATTTTTACAATAGGTAAGTACTGCGTAGGAGAATCCAAATAACTTACTGAAATTTTTTCCGGGTGAAGGGAGATCATTCAATTGATAGTTTTGTTGACAAATTACAAAAATATATTTTTTATATTTAACTTAATAAAACTTAATGAAATTCCTTTAATGTGACTTAAATTTGACTTGTGATTCTGCATATTTCTTTGCATTTTTGACAGTTTGGCTGCTTATCTCTAATTCATCTTTCCTTTGATTTGCATTACAAGCAAGTTGTTTTCTAAAGCTGCTAGTAATAATTCTATTAATATATATGCTTTATGTCTAATGGAAATGTTTTCCTTCTTCTTCTTCTGCTCTTCTTGATCTTGGTAGTGCACGGTGAGAGAATGTGCTTTTGCCTCTAATGAACATTTTTCTCAAAAACTGTATTCATCCAGTATTAACACAAAAAATGAGCATGCATCATTTTTTTTTTTTAACTGAATTTTAAAGTAAAAAATGTTATTGATGTTGGCATGATCTTACTTTTTGCCTGAAATAATTTTAAAGAGTTGCATCAATTAAATAGTAGACTAAAATGACTAAATATGCTCTGCTTGACACAGAAACACGGGTAATGTAATTTTTTATTCAACTGTATAAGAAGCATCAGAGCTTTCGCCTTCAACATTCTGAGCCTCCAAATAGCATAGGACTTGTTTGTATTCAATGGCATCTTCATCGTAGTCCCCAGTCTAGACTCACAGGAAAAGAGCCAATTGAGCACAGACGTCACAGATTCTAGCCCTGTGTGGAGGCTGATTTAAAATGTGTAGGGTCAGTTGACACATTGTACAAAATTGAAAAATGTTGTACAGTGTCTGATAGGCTTGAATAAGATTTAGAATATAGGCTACTGTAAATAGCTCCAAGATCATTATGAGGTTCCTATTTAAATTAATGTTGTTTGCAGTTTTGCCTAATGCCAGAATACTCTGAATGTATGATGCAGCTAAAAAAGTTACAGAGAAGAGAGATTTGTAAAATACTGGAATTATTATTATTATTGCTGTTGTTGTTCTAATAATTTATTTCTATTAAAAGACAGCAGAGGATTTAGTTTATTTTTTCATCACAGACTGCCTCAGTTATTGTGAGCTTCAGTTGCTATTGATAGGTTTTATAGTTATCTTGCTCAGAAGCAAGTTAGCCATGCAGTATAGGTTACCATGGTGATCTAACCCAGTTGAAACTGAGCCAGCTTTGATTCACAGAAAAAACCCTAGCCCAAAGATAGTTGGATACCACTAACCTTGCCCATGTTCTAGTATAGATACGAGTTCAGTGTATACAAACATAATAAATCCACCACATCCTCAAAGTACAATATGTTTTACATATTGTACTTCCACTGTGTTGTTGCAGTGTCTGCAGCGTACAGCAGTGCAATAAGGTTTATTGAAGCACCTTTTGCACATGTAGAATGTTTTGCATATACCTACCATGTTAATAGATATAATTGTAATAATAAGGTTTCCATATTAACAACTTTTAGAAGTTACCCTATCTTTATTCAGCCTGTGTGTTGACAAGGTAACAGTCTGTTGTTGCTATTAGTATACTTGTAATAAAGGCATTAATCAAGCTAGGTGATTTATAATACAGTCTGTATTGTGTTTGCATGGCTAACAGGTCCTTATATTTTCCTTCCCCAGCTCAACAGTGACTCTGCCACAGATGACACATCATCCAACCATGTGGACTCTTTGCAGCAGTCTCAAGAATCATCCATCAGTGCCCTTACGGAGGACGCAAGTGTCCTCCCCTCACTTCCTCGGCTGGATAGCCCCATTTTGGAGATGGCCCACTCAGACAGCACCAGCAGCCAGCTGCCTGAGGTGCGATCAATCGGGAGTAACAATAAAATCTGGTGCACGGGTGCTTTCTAGCTTGCCTTCTTCTTTCTCTTCAACTCTTACTTACCTCCTTCTGCTGTACTTGTTGGCTTGTCTGTAATTAAGGTAGAGGTTCATTTACCTTAAGGGAGCTTTGGATGGGCTAAAATTGCTGGGCCTATAATTGTGTCTGCCTGCTGTTGGGTTAAGACATTGTGTGCTGCTTTTGCCGTTTCTTGCTCCTTCTGCAGCTGCTTGCTTTGTTGCTCTGGTCTGGGTGACGTTGCTAAGGGCTAGCTTTTGCTTCCCTGATAGCTTTGTGGTGAAGCTTGCTCGTATGATTTGGGGAGAGATGAAAACAAACGCTCACCTCAGGTCAGCTGTTACTGTGCACCTTCAATAACACAACAACTGACCATTCCAACTAAACCCTCCATTAAAAACTTGTGAAATGGACACCAGCTCCTTTATCCTCATCAGATGCATGTGTGAGTATGAGTCCATTGCAGAACCAGTGGCACTCTAGCCCAGTGGTTCTCAACCCTGGTCCTCAAGGCACACTGTCCTGCTTGTTACTGTCTTGTAACTGTCCCTGTCCTACTCACTGCTGACTTCCTGGATCAGGTGTGTTCAGCCAATCAGAAGCTGTATGTGCAGCGATAGTTGGAAAACAAACAGGGCAGTGTGCCTTGAGGACCAGGGTTGAGAACCACTGCTCTAGCCAATTTAACCCCTTGAGTTTGCCACTTTATTAACATACCATAGCTTTTCTTTTGATGGGCAGCTTTGCTATTTACTGCTACTGACATGTATTACTTACCCTAACAATAATTAGTATATTGTCTTCTAAATAGGAATTGTCTTACTTTATACATGTACTTAGACAGGTAATAAAATTAGTGTTTTTTTAAGCAGAACTGAATGTAACTAAAGAATTCTAGCTAGCAAGGTCTCAATATCATCCCAAGGACATCTCCCCCATCACAGTCCCAGCTCTTAGTGTAATGAGCCCTAGATAAAACCATCAATACTCTGACTCATTCCCTCCAAGATGGCCACGACCACTACTAAAAGCTTTCTGTAATAAAGCTGCTGTCTCTGTGATGTACTGGCTGCCTGCCACACTCAGTTTTCTTAATGCATTAGACTTTAAAAAAAAAAAAAAAAAAAACACAAGACAGGAAAAATAAACAATTGGGCTTAATTAGAGCTTCTCCACCATCTCCCAACATATCCCTCTGCCATGTAAATACATGGTTACATATGGAATTTGTTGTGGGTTTTCTGTGTATGAGTCAGACAATGTGGCTTGTTTGCTGGTAATTAAATATAAATATATTCAGTTGTCGATTATGGTGGACTTTAGCTGCACTGCTGATTAGCACCCATCTTAAGTCTGTCCATTCAGATAAGACATGCATATGTTAGCATTTCAGTGATCAATTCTTTTTCTTTAATTTCTCAGCAGTGATTAGGTCAGCTTATAGAGTGACATGAGCAATTGTAAGAAAGTGACAAAGAATTCTTTTGGCTAGGTACAGGCTATAGCAGTGTTAATTCTGGCTATAAAAACGTTAAGAAGTACATTGATATTCTGCAGTTTACTTTGAGTTAATAGTATCATGTCAACCAGTAATGTATGTTATGTGTGCCATCATCTAACAAGCTGTTCCTGAGCACCCCCTTCTGGTTGTGTTACAGGATGCTGTAAGCATGACGGCAGCAGATGAGTTAAGCAGCAGTGTGAGTGAGGATACAGGATTTTGCAGTGCCCCACCTCTTCCCCCTGACCCACCAGAGCTGTGTGACCTCACAGACTCGCAGGATCCTCCAGATTCTCACGACACTCAGGACCCCCCAGAGACACAGGACCCTCAGGAAGAACTGGACCCAGCTCCCCCTCCCCCGCCAGCCATAGACACTCCACCAGGCTTCCTCTGTGAGGAGGAAGCCCAAACGGTTCTGTCTCTTTCCCTGGCTTTGCCACCCAAGACAAAACCAGATCCAGATCCAGATCCAGACAGCACCTGTGGTTCTGTGTGGGAGGAAGATGTGACACAAGCCTTAAAGGAGCTGGATGAGCGCTGTGAGGAGGAGGAAGCTGACTTCTCTGGCATGTCCAGGTAAGTGGATCCGAATTTAAATTTTGTTTAGGTCCACTCTATATGTCAAAATAAAAATGTGTCTACATTACAAAGTAATCTAAATCGATTAGAAAGTTGTTGTTCACCCCCTTCCAGTCCGTAGTAAATACCTGTGGTAGCATGTATAGCTTTTAGACTTTGTGGACAGATCAAATCAGGTGCGCACATGTAGACACTGCAACTTTTCCCCAATTTAAAACCTCTTAAGCTCTGTTACGTTGTATGTAAACAGGTCTTTTCATGACCAGCCACAAATAAACAATTGGATCGAGCTCTACACAAATCCAGAACATTAACCTTGTTGTTTTCAAACAGTGTGTGTAGCTTCAGCTGTGTGCTTGGGGTCATTGTCTCTATGGAAAACAAATCTCACCAACCACAAATCTCCACAAATCGCAGACAGCAACACATTTCTCTACTGGGTTTCTCTATATTTAGCTGAATTTATTTCACTCTCTGTCTTCTGTTTTCATAAGCCTCCCAGGGCCTGCTGCAGAGAAGTATCCCCACAGCATGATGTTGCCACCACCATGTTTCACAATAATAATTAATTATGATGTGCATTGTTTGGCTTAGGCCCAATCCCATTTCTCAGACTTACCCCTTCTCTTACACCTACACCTTCCCCCTTGAAACAGAGTGGTAAGGGGTAGGGCTGAAAGTATTCCCCTAAAAAATGAGTTGCAATAAGCACAAAAGCACTTTTCTTTTATGACATCACGATTGTAATTTTGTTACCACAAGAACGGCATAACGATATGCCGTTAAGTCACCAAGTATCAGCCATAAAAATATATAAACATGCAGGACTGTTGTGCAAATCAGCAGCATGGATATGTGTTATAGAGCAGTCGTCTGTCAGCCCTACATGCTGAGGTGTACGTGGACAAGACACCGAAATACTGTTGTTGTCCCTCACTTGTTAGACGCTTTAGATAAAAGCATCTGCCAAATGACTAATAATGGAAAGTTAACACTGGCAAACCTAGTGATTTTTTTTTTTGTTTGTTTCCAATGAAGAATATGACCGTAAATGTGTATGCACAAGATCGAATATAACATAAAACAATGGTTGTCGTAATTAAATCCTAATTAATAAAAAATTATTATTTGTGGGTCTCTTTCATCATGTGTGCAGCCATATTCTCTATGTATCTGGTGTATGCTGAGAAATCCTCATCTTTGTTTCAATGGCTATGTAGCCCTCTGTCTTAGCCCTACCCCGTCATTCAAAAGAGAATCAGGACAACCCTACCTAGATCCTAGATCCAAAGTCAAGAACAATCTTCCCCAGCATTGGCTTCATCCACTGTGGTGAACTCTGGAGATGTGAGCAGCTTCAATTTCTTGCTCCTTCATCTTCAGGCTGTCTTTCATAAATGATATGTGTTCTCTCTTCTGTCAATTGGTACATGTATTTACTTTCTTCAGGAAGCATGTGAATTATAATATAGTCGTTGATGGTTCTGAGCTGCATATCCAGTGTACTGTTTGACATTTTTATAAACAATGTCCTAAGAAAGAAGCTATATGCAGATATTTTGGACATCTGTATTTTGTAGTGATGTCCCAATAACACCTTTTTCCTAACTGAGCACAATTACTTAAAAAAAACTGCAATTACCATTAGAGTGCAGTTATTCCAAACACTGTAGTCAGCTCGTGTTCTCTTTCTGACAAAATAAAATACATAACAGGAGGCTGTTGCTCACATCCAAAATTTAACATAAAACTCAATAGGTAAACAAGCATGGCACTGCCACCTCATTTCAATTAATGAATGTCTTCCAGGAGGGAGTGTCCAACTATTTTGCGCAGATTCCCAACACATCAGTTTACTTCACTTCACACTTCTCTGCACTAGCAATCCCTCATTAACTGCCAACTGAAGGGTGCAAGCAAAACAGGGCAGGCTAGGCAGCCCAGGACCATCCATAGCCTATACCATACTTTTGCTGATGAGAGACAGTGAGGAGACACTGCTGGTTGAATTGTCAAAGGTGAAGCAGCTGTAATGTAAGCAGCTGTAATTGTTGACACTGTCAGTGAGACGGTGTCAACAATGTGATGTAGGTTAGGAATGACATACCTGGGCTCCAGCAGCTGAGGAGGAGGTGGAATCCTGTATTTTCAACAGTGACATTAAACTGAGTGAGAGCTTCTGTTACTTGAACTGCTATGGGTTGTCTCTGGACATTTTCTCTTACTTCTCCAGTGTATGATGTGGTGGTTGCTAATGCTAGCATTTGCAAACTAGTTGTATCTTTAGCCACTGAGCAACTTTCATAGAATTGGTACAGTGTTTTAATCTGCACTCAGGTGATCTCCATTTCATTGTGTGACTTCTAAAACCAAATTGGATGATCATGGAAGTGAGTCAGATTTAAAAGTTCTATTTGTGGGTAAAATAATAGAATTGCCTGCCATATAGACTTTAAAAAGTGGCCTTGAGCCAGTCTGCCCTGGCTCACCTTCAATGTCCCCTCTTCAAGGTGGGCCAAAGGACTGTTGTAAAGTTACATTTTTAAACTACCCTAAAGCAATATGTACAAGCAGTACTGAACAAGCATGCACACATACCAACCTCTTACTAGCATAAATGACTGTCACTGTACTAAGATATTTTAGTTAGTTAAGACATACATGATTGACATGCAAGTGTGTAAGTGGTTTGTACTGTGAGTAACAGTCTGAGATCAGTGAGTCACTAAACAGTTTGGTGTGTTTTCTGTGCATGTGCACTGAGGATTTATGTGAATAGGAGAAGCCATGATAAAAGCAACTCAGACATTTTACCGCTGTAAGGCTGGCTCTGTTTGGCAGAAGTGCGTGTGTGTGCGTGCATGTGTGTATGTGCTCGTGCCCAGCTTGTATAGAGCTCTCTGCAGTTCTCTGTGGGATAAGAGTGCAGCGCACTAGTACTGTTAGCAGTTGCAGCACAGTCGTTCTGCAGATGAGGGGAGAGAGTAAAGGAAAGAGAAGCGATAGTTGGTGTAATGATGAGAACAAAGACTGTGTCCGCTGCAGCGCTCGGCACCGCAGGCATTAGATACTTGTATTCTGTCTGCTTCTTCAGGTTGTTTGGTCCTACAGGCCTGTGAGTATCTGCTCTACACGTGTATGGGGGAGAGAGAGAGAGACATGTTTGCATGATGCTAAAATGCTAATGGCTTATGTTATTGTGCTAGAGCACTGCAGCAGATTATATCCCTCAATATACTGCAGCAGAGTCTGCACCAAGGGAGGCAAAGATGGCAGTGTGAGGCTGTTTATTTGTAGCGAGTGACGTCAAGTGCGTGTGTGTTTACATTTGTCCTTCAGTAAAGACTGAGGGGAGTGTAAAACATGTTGGATTGTAGCTTATTGGCCCTCGTGTGTGTTTCAGTCAAGATGAAGGTGACGCAGACTGCTTCCCAGAGATCCAGGCCTCTCCGCCCCCTTCCCCCTTTCTCTCTGCCATCCTGGCAGCATTCCAGCCTGTTGCCTACGACAATGAGGAAGATGCTTGGCGTTGTCATGTCAACCAGATGTTGTCAGATATAGATGGCTCCTCTGCTGTTTACACGTTCCACGTGTTCTCCCGCCTCTTTCAGGTAAATGCCCACTAAATGCTTTGGATATATTTTTTGCTTTTTTTGTTGTCTTTGCACTGAGTGTTTTAATTTTATGTTCCATCCATATCTTTTCTTAATATAGAGCATTCAGAGGAAATTTGGCTCCATTACACATGCTTCTGTTCGCTTTCTCGGGGAAAGGCTCCAGCGAATGGGTAATCAGTTCCTCAGCTCTTTGGAAGTCATGACGTCTCGATCCCAGTGCCCCACTGTGCTGCTGGATGCAGAGACGGTGAGGCTCTTCTGTATGGTTGTCTGCAATAAAAATGAATATAACTGCTCAAGCTTTTGCAGCAATGTTAAGCACATTCCTTAATATGTGTTTGTGTCCTGCTGTAGACATTTTTGTGTCATGTACTGTGTCTGTAATGAGTGTTGTTGTGGATTAATGTATGTGATGTCCTGTCTTACTGTTGTAGCTGGTCTCTTGTGGACTGTTGGAGACTCTGAAGTTTAGTGTGCTGGAGTTGCAGGAACACCTGGACACCTACAATGCCAAGAGAGAAGCAGCAGAGCTTGTAAGACAACACATTTTGTGCCTTAACATTCTCTTTATACCTTTTCGCTCAGGACATGTTACCTTAAGTCCTCTATGATTCTGCAAAATTACAGTGTCAAGATGTGTGAGTGTGAGTCTTAGGAACTGTCTTATATTGGCCTCTCATCTTAAGAGGGATGAGTTTAGGAAGTGTGTGTTAATTGTCCATCCCTATGCTATCGTGCCATGGAAAGTCAGGTCGTAATACATATTGCTGATGCTGGGCAAGATAAGCACAGCAAAGCAGACATTGAATCAGTTCTAGGTATGAGTACATTTAGCTGCCGTTAGTGTCTGCATCAGTGACATCCCCTGCTGAAGGGATAAAAATAGCCCTCAGCACTCCTAAATCAGTTATAGAAGGCCAGGCAGGAGATGCTGTGAGTGTTGGGAGGAGGGATGTAGGGGGAGGGGAATGAAGAGAAGAGATTAGATTGCAGAGGGGTTTGGGATGCAGGGGCGCTAATTGAATTAGACGGCAATGGTCCCTGGAGGGTTCTGTACAGGCCTTCTTTAATTTGCTAAGTACAACACTCTTATTAAATGTCATCCCTGACCAGCCTTTATTACTGTATGTATACACACTAAAATATAGATGCATATGTCCAATTCCGTTACTCCTCTCCTTTCTCTAATCTGCATGTTTTTTCTTATTTCTGTCTTGTCTCTCATTCATTTCTGTCCTTATCACCTCGTAGTGGCTGGAGAACTGCAGAAAAACATTTGGTGATAAAGACAGCAACCAACGACCCAATACTCATGCACAGGTAGGAATCACCACTTACTTGTTTGATGAATGAGATTGTTATATGTCACTTGACTTTTAGAAATCTACTATAAAGAATTGCTGGAGTGCAGCTCAGTGATGAGTGAGAATTGTCAACTGAAATGTCAACAGCTGCTGTGCATACAATGTAATGCACATGACCCATGTTCTCACTAAGTCAGAAACTAAGTAAGTAAAAAATAAGTAAGAAAGTCAGAAACCAAAGGGTTTCTTTTTAAATTATGTTTTTATTAATGTTTTAGTGGAGCACACTCAATCAGACTGCTTAACCATATTTTCAATTAAGTGGTGATGTCAGCATTTCATTGTTAGCAGGTCTCACTGTGTAACAGCCAGACAGCAGTCTGCTACACAGCACAGACTCTGACAAGTAACTAACACTAGCTCCTTGTTGTCCAACTTCCAACTATGAATTTGGCCCTGCACTGCATAGTCTTTAGAGCAAGCAACCAAACATCCAGCAGGGAACAGTGCACTGCTAACATCATTTTCCAGGCTATGTAGCTAATTAGTTGCTCGGCTGCAGCACATTAAACACCATGTAAATGTAATTGTTGTATAGTACTTATTTAATCTCTTAATTGCCAGCTGGAGCTAGGCCTGCCAGCTGCTGTCAGTCAAACTCCTCTTTGCTGAGACAAAAAGGAGCATTTTATTGTATTTTCCCAAAGCAAATATTTAAATGATAAGGAAAAAATGTCAGTCATGCTATTTTTGATTGCATAATTGATGATTTCAGTTGGATGACACAGAGTTTTGTCTTGCTCTTTCTTAGAAAGTCTCTTATTTGTTTGGCATGCATAGCATAGAGATAACTGAGTCAAATAGTCCTCAGTTGTACTAGGTTGCTCTTTGCATGGTGTGTCACTCCACATCCTAGGATTGTTGACACTTTAATTTAGCTTGAGCTCCTTGCACGGATGGACCACATGCTCACAGTTCCCACACTCAGTAAACAGTATTAGCTTAAAACAGATGTTCTTTTAGTCTCAACACGTTACCATCTTTTTCTACTTTACTGTACATGCTCAGAGTCAAGGTTTCTGTTACTGCTGAGGTGAACACGTTTCAGCACTAAGCCTTCTCTGAAATGTTCGAGGGAAGATGATAAATCACTGCTCCTTGCCTGCCAGGTCACTGTGTCTCAGCTGCCATGTTAAAGCTCACTAATTCTTGGTCTTTCTCTCCTTCTGTTTTGTTTGTTTTTTGTGTGACCTGCTCACCCTTTTGCTTAGCAAATGGAAAATCTAGCAGTAAGTGGTTCTCATATTATAGACTCTAATAATCATGACATCTGGACAAAACACTGCCCATCACATCTGTCTATGTACCTGCGCTGTTGGCAGCCACAGACTGCCTTCTCAGCACACCCATTTCTCTGTCTATGTTTCTGCTTTGATCAATCATGAATCTTCAGCTCAAGTCTCCCATTCACCCAATCATAACGTATGCTTGTTTTTTCTCCTGCTGGGTAATAAGCATCTTATCCGCTTTATATTGCACGTTGATTCTGTCTGATTCAGCTGAAGAAACTTAAAGTCAGTGTAGAGTTACTGATGATTTCAGAGGGGGTGCCACCCTGGGTTATCAATAGGATAGGTTATATTGTTGTCAGGTTTATTTTACTTTCATTTTGCAAGTTTTTATTGCTCTATTCCCATATCTGTTCAGATAACAATTTTTCTCCAACCATATCTCCTGCTTTTAATACTTACCCACTTAATGTGGGTCATTCATCAGCCACAGTGGCCCTGTGGGGCAGAGGGTCACAGGATGTGGTGATGGCTAGCTTTCTAATGGAGATCTCATCACTAATTTTAGCAGTCGTTGACTCACCTTTTGCTCCATGGCCCAGACCAGGTGGCACTTTTCTCTAGGCCGTGTTAACCCATTCATCTACTCCCACGTCTCTAACCCAGGATATCCATCTGTCTAATCATTTGACCATCAGCGTAATTTCAGTGCAGACTAGGCAATTACAAGCTGGCTCATCAATTTTGTTTGACCTGTTCCACCTGACCTGTTTTCCCTGTCTCTGTAGGAGTTGGAGTTATGTCGCAGACTCTATAAGTTGCACTTTCAGCTGCTGCTGCTCTTCCAGGCCTACTGTAAGCTCATCAGCAGAGTGGACACCATGAAGAGGGAGGCAGAGGTAAGACTAAACACTTTGTCAAGCGACATGTCAAAAACATGTCAGAAAAGCATTGTACACTTAGTTAGATTTTAACTTTACTTCAGAGACCCAGCTTACATCTGTCTTATGTCCTTTATTAGATAAACAAAAGCAGGCAAAAAGCATAGAATATTTATTAAAGCCCTGATTCTAGTTTATTGCTTTGTTCTCTTTTTTTAGTTGTTTTTCTCTTGGATAAATGTTCATTGCTAAATCAGAATGGCAATCTCAACAGAGCTTTAATCTGATACAAGTCCATAATGAAATTAGACTGTTTCTCATATGGAATGATATCATCAGATACACTAGTTTATAGTTAATATTTATTCAGTAAAATTATTTTTGCTGACCTCTTTGGAAGGTTTAGCATGTGTGCTGTGATGCAGCATAATGATTTCATTTCTCTGTTTCTAAGGTGACCAACATGTCTGAAGAACTCAGTATCCTGGAGAGCTGTTTGAAGGAGGCAGAAACAGGAAATGACTGTCAGGAGGATGTGTGTATGTCAGACACTGCCCAGACCAACACAGAGACAGCCATCCAGTCACTGATTGAGAGTCTGAGAGCCAGAGACTTTAGCTCTGCCATCACACAGGTCAAAGTCTTTAGGTAAGATACTGTTCCACACAGACAAATGGAGATACAATTGGAAAATATATTTTTTTTTGTTGTGACGAAAAGTCAGTTGAATAATTAGTCCACTGACAAAAAGAAGCCGGTGCGTTTTTCCAGTCATAGTTCTCGATGACTGCAGCTTCTAGGTGGAATTTTTAGACCTGAAAACTATTTAATAGGTTAAACAACCTTATACTGATTGATAGTGCAAATAATTAGTTGCACCAGCAAATTGAAATGTTTTTTCAGGTTTTGTCTTAAAGACATGACGAGCACTGCTTGTAGTTAAATCTATACAAGGTCATTTTTATGTCACAAGCAAACTCCATGTTCACAAATGCTCCAGACTAATTAGAAATTGTTTGGATGCTGCTTTTGTTTTGCAAAATCTTGTCTGTGTCTTTACTGAAACCCAGATTCATATTTCTTTAGGTCTTTGTGGCCCAATGACATCTTTGGCAATGAGACAGACAATGCAGTCCAGACCCTTCTGCATATCTTCTTCCGTCACCAGACATTGGGTCAGACGGGCTGCTTGGCGGTGGTAGGCCCCAGCAGGGATCTGTCCCAGGCTAGCAGCCGCCTCATGGAGCTCAACCTCCAGATCCGTGAGGCTCTAAGTCAAGCGCAGGCCTTGCAGCCTCACAACACCATTGTCAGTACTGGACTGTGAGCCTGTACTGCAGGGTACAAGTGTGGACTAGACTGGACAAAAATACCCCCCCTGCTCTACACAGACCTCATCCCAGCTGTAGAGAGAGAGGGTAGACAGTGAGGGGCTTCAGAGGAGGACGAGAGACTACACCTTAAAGGGCTAAAGGATGTGTGGGAATAACTGTGACTCTTACTATATATTATGTGTATGAATGCTTAAAGCTAACATCCTTACCCAGACTAAGCCAACTTGCAAAATTCAGTTGCAATAAGTTGTGTGGTGGTGTGTCTGGAAAAAGAATAAGGGAGGACGCAGTGGGATGATTAACTTTTGATGACTTTTTTTTTTTTTTTTTTTTTTTCCTTTT
>OMLM01020855.1:249976-263719 GCA_900302695.1 Helostoma temminkii | reverse complement strand
ACAAAAAATATATTTATTGTTGCTGTGGTCAGTCTTATTAATCTTTTTTACATGAGACAATTATATTAAGAGTCTCAGTTTAAAACAGTGAGTACAAAACATTCCTCAACTTTTTTACACATTGCATGTAAGGTAAAAATTAGTGGTTTTATTGTTTTGTTTGTTTTTTGATGCTGCATGTTGAGACTTGATGCAAGTTTCTATTTAGTGACGGGTAATTTGAAAAAAATGTAACAGTCCCTCTGTTATATATGAGTAATGATGATGCAGGCCATACAATCAGAGAGCCATAGTGTGTTAATGGTGCCAGTCAAAACAAAGCCATGCGTTGTTTATGTGGACAGAATAAGGAGCCATAACAAGCTATAATGAGGTTAGCAGGTTTGCTACTTTAATTAATCCTCTTACTGTCCAGTTGCAGCAATGCTAAGTCAAGTAACAGGACCATTATCCCTGAAACCTGCTGTAACCAGAGCACTCTTGGCCTGATTCGTAGCTCATACTCTTCCTAAATAAAGAGCTCTTTAGTTAGACACATTAAAAAAGTAAAATATTCTTGTTTTGTTGCTGAAGAAAATCAGTCTGAGAGAAAAAAAGAACAAGAAATCTTGCTTGTTCAAACATATTTTTCATCCAGTGAAATTCATGCATACCCGAGAGTAGAAAAGGGCTGCAGGTAATGCACTTTTCCTTTCATGTGTAACAGCCCATACAGAACCAGTGTGTGCTGGCATTTACACACAGCTTATTCTTGTGCCACACCTTTGTACAACTTGGCATAAATCAAACTTACATAAACGGTACCCCGTGAAAAGCACAAGGAAAAGATTAGGAGCTAGCTGACGTGCGAGAGGCATCGACTGACGTTAAGGTGGCTCTAGCATCAATTTAATGAGACCACCCTAAAGTAAGATTTATGTGTGAGCAAGGGTGGGAACTGTGCCACAACATAACCTGTAGACATGACAGAAAATTATATCATGAAAGTAAAACCCACCCGTTCATCTTCAGTTAAAAAATTAAAGTCCCAACATGGATGCTTACATCTTTACAGTTTAAATCAAACCCTTTGTCCTATTTAGTGAAGGTATGTGCGGTGTTGGCCGAACCCCTGAGGAGATCACAGCTAGCTGGGCACAGTAGTTTGGTAATAAATGTTTATTGACACAACATTGACACTAAGATCTCAGTTCCTGGTGTGCAAGTGGAAAATGCTGCAGGAATGTCGCACCAAGTGGGGTGTGGAAGCTTTTCCACCTTGTACCAGTTTTCCCATCAGTCTTCAGAAGGTTAAGTGTTTATTATTGCGGTTGTCGGGTGCTCTGTGTTGTTTTTATTTCATTGTTTGACAGTGTTTTGTCTTTTTCTCTCATCACTTTACTGTACTAGGCAGGATATTCTCTTTTGAAATAGTAGACTAGACGTGCTTTGATAAACTTGGTATATTGTTTTTATGGTATTAATAGAATATTGTTGTACTGAAACATTGTAAGAGCTTGTATCCTCTGTTATCAAAAAGAACAAGCCAAAATTAGACCATAGCATAACCTACAGCTGAAAGACACTTTTCGTTTTATCTTTTTTTAAACATACTCTGTGACTTGAAAGTTTAAATAAACCTATCCTTATTGAGCTTAGGCCTCTACACACTTACTTCCTGGAATTTTATAAACAAGGAAGCTTCATTAGTAAGCCACAACTCTGTTGTGCATTGCAGTTATGCAAATCATTTTTAAAAAAATAATACTGAGTTGTAGCCACAGACAGTACACCTTGTTTGACGCAGCACCATCTTTTCACCACTTCTTTGAAATTCTACTGATTTCACTTCCTGAGCGCAGGTGGAACTGAAACGTCTCCCTTTCATGTGAAATGGGGCGGCAGAACGTAGGTTAAGCTGGTGATAGCCGCACCGTGTTGCATTATTTAGTTTCCAAAACGGGATACGAATATTTACATGTTGTTGTGACAAAAGCATTGAGTTTACTTTAACTGGACAAACTGGACATAATGTTTGTAAAAAATATACACAAGAAGGGACCCGCAAGTGTCGCTCAGCACTCTCCATCTCTATTTCCAGTGAGTAAATATGTGTGAAAATGCCTTTTTACACAGTGTCTCTCCTGGAAAACAGCCACACTCACATGTTCACAATGTGCCGGTCAGCCTGGTTTAGTGTTTCACTTGTGTTCCTTTGCTGCCCGACCGGTGGAGTGACTGCTATGCCTTAAATGTCTGTCTGCCTTCTCAGTATTCACACCAAGGAATCAGGTGTCATTGCAATAATAGCCTCAGATACAGTGCTACGTTGCCTTTGCTACTGCTCCGCCCCTGAAATGCTGCTGTCAAACGTCTTGTTGGGGGAGGAAAAATGATCATTATCACTGAATTTCAAGAGAAACTTGACTTAATTTTAGGGTAAATTCAAGGCTCTAGTGTAAAGTAATTATTAATACCAACGTTAAAATGTCCAAATCCCTGTTAGCGCAGTTTTTTGACTGCTAAAAAGCTTATTCTTTTGTTCACTTCAGGACAGCGATATTTCATGATACAGTTGTAAGTTAACCTTTATCATTGTCAGTGGCTTAGTCATAAAATAACTGTAGTAGTTGTAAAAGCAGTTTAGTAATTGCAGATAAGCTACCTCGCCCTTCACCTCAAAGCATGGCATTGCCTGCGCTTACATGTGTCAAGTGCACTGCATCAAATGACAGCGAGCCGCAACATTTAATTAGTCCAGCATTGCATGGGCATTGCTTGTTATCACTCTACATTTCAGATTAAAGATTAAATTTACCTCAGAAGTTACAGAAACAATTTTCACACAAACATTAGGTGTGCAAAGCAGTTTATTCAATAGCTTTTTTTAACATGTCAAAAAGCATATACTCAACATTCACACATTCATTTTGGCTTGTGCATCTTGTTTGTAATTATTTACCCTTATTGACTGTTACATTTACAGTATTATCACATGCTTTATTCTCAGCAGGAAGAGCTTCACGGCAGAGAGTCAGCCAAACAAATGTCTTGGTCGGTCTCATTGAGCTAGTAAAATTACCGCATTCTGCTCAAACCTGTTTAAGCGCCAGCATTCCTCTTAGTTTGGAGTATGACATTTACAGGTGAAAAAGTATTCCATTGCTTAAAATGGCAGGACGCCCTAAAAGGTTCAATAACCCACGGCATTGTGACCAATACAGAACCTTTTCATGTATGCGTCATCATTCTCAGTGTGTTCAATTTATGTTTTGCGTCAGTCCACCCACCAATCTAGTCGCCTACAAAGACAAACAGCAAACTATCTGCTGTGGTCAGATGTGCTGTGTCCTTGGCCTGTTATGAACTGTTACCGTGTGTGCAAATGTGTTTTGCAGAATTACTGACGTAAGTTGTAATGCTGTTGTCCTTGAGGATGGGTTTTGTCTGTATATTCTTCTAAATTTCTCAAAAGCATTGATAATACACGGGACAGTAGTTTATCTATTAACTGCGGTTCACTCAAGGAGTAGTAACAATTTTGACACAAGTTTATAGTTTTGGAATAGAAAAAAAAATTAAATACAGTATGGTTACAGTTTTTAAATCGACTTAAAGTTTGTTTGTTTTGCCATTTTGTATTAGTTTTACATACACATCCCCCTTTGCATGTTTCTGAAAGAAAAGCAGATAAATAATCATCAAATTAATCAGTAATACAGTGTAGACATTGTTGGTAGTCAGCTTTTTTTGGTTTGTTTTGTTTTACAGTATATCTGCAGACACCCATTATCAGCAAACATTAGTCCTGTTTTCATAAGGCAATGCAGGTTTGTCAAGATGAACATGTTTTCATGAGAAGCAAAGACCTTTGCAACTGAATGGTGGTGTATTTCACCTGAATCTCCCAGAGCAGCTGGTTCACCTTATCAAACTGCTGGTTCATGCTGTCCTCCTCCCTTGTTGATATTGCAGAATGTATCGTACCCTCGCAGCCTCTGGCTTTCCCAGGCTTCTCTGTGTCAGCTTCTATCTGCTGAAAAAACACAGCGAGCAGTAAAGCGCCCTTCTTCACAGTGAGGGAGTGGTGAGGAATAAGGTATTCTTTACTTTTTATAAGGGTGTGTACTACAGCGGGATTATTTGTCATAGCAAAATTCATATTGGATTAAGCTTGGTAGGTCAGCGATGTGTTTTCTTTTGTCCTCATGAGGTTTGTCTGTGCCTCAATGTGTCTCATGGTTTGATACAGAGCTGTAAGAGATTGATGTTTGGATTCCTGGAAGTTGCATAACTGGTATTTATGCAAGTTCTCATGTAGTGAAATTTACCTTTTTGTTATCTCTCCAAACCTGATCAGCTGACAGATTCTCAGTGTTAGTGGTGGAATAATCCCACTGCACAGTGCTAAACACAACAGTGAGAAACGTAAGCCTTGGCAGGTACTGAACAGTTCGATGTTTTGATCTGATCTTCTTGTTTTGTTTTTGTTTTGTTTTTTTCTCAGGTCCTGTTCTGCTGCTACAAAAACGCTGTGACCACAAACCTGCCACTTCCTTTCTTGTTTCTTCTTGAGTGAATGTTGCACAAGCGTACACCCGAGGACCAATAATAAGGCACTGTGTTTACCTGCCTCCATTTATCCAAAGTACTATTACTCTGTCTCCACATGCGCTTAAGCTGTGTCAGTTGCACACGCCCACACTAGAAGCATTTTAAACACATAGCCTGGTTAAGCACCCACACTTAGTCACAGCAAATATGGCCATCAAGCTGTCCAACTTTGGTAAAATGCTGCTGCGCCGCCGAGCATTAGGCTGCTCTGGGGAAGAGACCCGATTCGCCCGCTGCCTGTCCACATTGGACCTAATTGCCTTGGGAGTAGGCTCAACACTCGGCGCTGGTGTTTACGTCCTCGCTGGCGAGGTCGCCCGAGAGAAGGCAGGACCTGCTATTGTCCTCTGCTTCCTGATCGCCGCTCTGTCCTCTATGTTGGCCGGCCTGTGCTACGCTGAATTTGGTGCCCGTGTCCCCAAGACAGGCTCTGCATACCTGTACAGCTACGTGACAGTCGGTGAATTATGGGCCTTCATTACAGGCTGGAACCTCATCCTCTCGTATGTGATAGGTAAGATTTCTGAAGTTACGGTGCTTATGTTGCGGCAACAGCACTGGTTAGAGAGCACAATGATTTAACTCAGTTTGTCCTTTTCTTTAGGTACGGCCAGTGTGGCCAGGGCGTGGAGTTCAACCTTTGACAGCCTGGTTGAACAGAAGATTTCTGGTTTCTTCAAAGCCTCAATGGCAATGAAGGTGCCAGGCAATGTGTTGGCAGAATACCCGGACCTGTTCGCACTCATCCTGGTCCTCCTATTAACTGGTGAGTCAGCCCTGTGCTTTAACAGGCATTAATCAAAAAAATCACCAGAAACCAAAGATGTAATTTAACACTGGGCCATCAGTTTGATTATTGCAGTCTTAGCAAACATAACCAGTGCTTGCATTGCATAACACCCTGAACAGTTGTCACACTCATATTACAGCTAGTGTGGCATGCCAGTAGCAGTGTAGCTGACTGATATGTTGGAGGTGCTGAAGTACAAACACATCCACCCACATAGCAGGACATGCTGTTAGTGGTGCTGAAAAATTAGGCCTCGTTCTGATACATCCCTCCTTTCCTCTATCCCCGCTCCCTCCGACCTCAGGACTGCTGGCCTTTGGCGTGAATGAGTCAGCGCTGGTGAACAAGATCTTCACAGGCATCAACCTGGTGGTTCTGGGCTTTGTCATCATCTCAGGCTTTGTAAAGGGGGACACAGCCAACTGGCGACTGACAAGGGAAGACTACATGAGCTACCAAAACGGCACCAACAGCAGCGAGTCAGTATTTGATAGTTACTATTTCCATCACATCAGCCTTCACTTTTTATACCTGCTTTTTGGAGTGTTAAACTAACTCTCCTTCTGCCACTCAGGATTAAGGATTTTGGCGTGGGTGGTTTTGCTCCATTTGGCCTCACTGGAGTCCTGTCTGGTGCCGCCACCTGCTTCTATGCCTTTGTGGGCTTTGACTGCATCGCAACAACAAGTGAGTAGTTTTAATGATAAAAACAATGTAGGGAAGAGGTTATGATGTTAGAATACATAAAAACTCAGCTAAGTTGTCAGCTCTTTGTCTCATGTGACCACTTTCTGCTACCTCAGGTGAAGAAGCAAAAAACCCCATGCGTTCTATACCCATTGGCATTGTGGCTTCGCTGCTGATCTGTTTTTTCGCGTACTTCGGTGTGTCTGCTGCTCTGACCTTGATGATGCCGTACTATGAGCTGAATACCCAGAGTCCTCTGCCCGAGGCCTTCAGCTATGTCGGCTGGGCTCCTGCCAGATACATTGTGGCTGTGGGTTCGCTGTGCGCTCTGTCCACCAGGTAAAGGAAACGGTTTTCTTGTATGTCCCATTACATTATCCCATGAAGCTATGTATAACTAAATATTCAGACATTTTGCTGACCGTTGATCTTCTCTCAGTCTGCTAGGGTCCATGTTTCCCATGCCTCGGGTCATCTACGCCATGGCAGAGGACGGACTGCTGTTCCGTATTTTGTCCAGGATGAACGATCGGACCAAGACCCCTCTGTTTGCTACTATTGCCTCTGGCATTGTTGCAGGTTAGCTCACTTATTTAATTATTTCCAATGCTTGCGTGTTTGTTTGATTTTTTTTTTGTTTGTTTGTTTTTTTGTTGAGCAGGATGTCTTTGCTCTTTCTGTCAAGTCTGTCAATTGGTTGTTAATAGTTTTTCAGGGTCCCAGTGCTGTCTTTTGCTCCATCTCTGTCTAGCAACTCGGATCAATAATGCTTTGCCCTACAAAAAAACTCATTATTTTGTCAATGAGTGCAGTCTAAATTCTTGTTCTAACAAAATTGGTTTCACCTCTGCTTACAGCACTGATGGCCTTCTTGTTCGACTTGGCAGCTCTGGTTGACCTCATGTCTATTGGAACCTTGTTAGCATACTCATTAGTGGCCATCTGTGTCCTCATTCTCAGGTAAGCATCTTTATTCTCAACCAGAACGGCCTCAAAAACCTCTGAAGTTTAATCACGTGTTAATTACTCTTTAGCTTCTGCTGTACTGTGAAGATCGAAAACATTGTCATGTGATAATCTGTACACTGGAAAGGGTCGAAGAGCTGGCGCTCGGATAGCTGTGATCTTACTTTTTCACGCTCCCTCTCTCCACAGGTACCAGCCAGGTACCCTGAATTCATCTAGCCAGACTGAGAAGCTGGTAGAGCTGGTGGAAGGGGAGAAAGTAGCCAACGGAGGGGACAGCGGTGACGAGTACAGCACGGGGATGGAGGAGAGGCCGCTTCGAGAGACCTTCACAGTCAAGCTGCTCTTCTGCCCAAGTAGAAACGTCCCAACACAGACCTCTGGGAACATCGTCTATGCTACCACTGCTGTTATTTGTAAGTATAGATTTTGTCGTCGACTCCTATCAGCTGATAAACCGTTGTTTGAGAATAGGACATTGTAACTGACTTTCTCTCCTTCCTTTCTCCTTGTAGCTATTTTGATCTCCATACTGTGTATTATCCTGGCCAACTGTCTGCCCAAGCTGCTGGACGTGGATGTATATGTTATGGTGCCCACTGTAATTTTGACTCTGCTCTGTATCATCTGCCTCATCATCATCGGCAGGCAGCCCGAAAGTCCAGAGCCTCTCACATTCAAGGTAACTGCCGCTGAGCCTTCATCTGTCCAAGTGTTTTGTTTGGAGTGGAGTAAGTCCACTTTAATAATTTAGACTTGTCAGCAAAGTATCATTTCATACACGGAGCAGAACCAGGTCCGTTTTAAAAAATAGTTATTCTCATGTCTCATGTCTTTGTTCTCTCAAGGTCCCTCTTCTTCCCTGGTTGCCATTGTTCAGTGTGTTTGTCAACATCTACCTCATGATGCAACTAGACATGGGTACATGGTTGCGCTTCACCGTCTGGATGCTTATTGGTATGTTTGAACACTAGTTCTGTTTTCCTTTTTAACGAAACATTCATGTAGCTGCTGCCTAACTTCTCACTGCCTCTCTTCTTCCCTTCCAGGTTTTACCATCTACTTCGCCTATGGTATTTGGAACAGCAGCGAATCTAAGAAGTCATCACCACGTAAATATGAGCCCGCCCTGCAGACCAAGAGCCCGATTTACAGGGGCACGCCTGACAACACTGATGTAGAAGCAGGGAGCAGCCCCTGATAGACTGATATAGACCCAGGAAGTGTTGCAGAACATCTACACTCTGCTGCAGTGTAGGTGACCTGGAACACAGTCCTGGGTTCAAAAGAAGAGGAGACAAGAAAACGCCACACACGCTGTACCTCTGACTATGAGGCTGATCAACTTGATGGCTAGACACTGTGACAGAACCATTTTAGTGGCTTGTGTGTCTGTTTTAATCTTGTCTGTTTACTTGTAGCCCTCTTGAAATATTTTCCTGCCTATAAGAAATGTATTGAACAGACCTGAGTACCACCGTACTCCTTGGTTCTGTTTTACATTTTGTGAAGCCGTTTAATTGGAAAATGCTCTCCAGTTTTTTGCATCTTCTCCGTTATTGGTGGGCTGTGGTGGTGTAGGCAGCCTCCTCGTGAAAAACTACACAACAAAATATTATACGAGTTCATGATCATTAAGACACATGGACCAGTGACCTGGGCTTTTTAAACCTGATGAAAACGAGTTGCTTCATATGAATAGCAGTAGAGTTGACACATTTATTAGTCTTTGTTTATTGCAGTAACCTGTCTGTAAACAGGTTAGCACTGCAACTGTGTGGTTTACAGTGTCAGTCATGGCCTCAGTCGGGATAGGTCAGTAGAAAATGGTTGAGGTTGATGTCTAGACTGTGCACTTCAGTGATCTAGGCTGAAGTACATGCTTCACAGATTCGATGAGCTTTTATCACACTATCACCCTTGTGCCCCTTCTCTCTCAGAATACCCATACAGTATATATACACACACACAGACCATTACAAACAGAAATGAAACTCCATGTTACATTTCTGGTTTACATAGAAAATATTTTCGAATGGAATTTGCAGACGTGGCCTTTGTACGAACCTAAACTCAGTTTTTCACGAGCTTTTATCAGCCAAAGAGCCACAAACTGCATGTTTTCAGCCATAAAGCATAAAAAGGTTCAATCTTTGCTGTGCTCTCTGGTGTTTATTGTAGCGTGAACTCCATGTATTTCATATTCACAAACAACATGAATGTGGAAAAATTTTCCATGAATTTCAAAACGACCGTCTAGTTACCTTTTCTAATTCTAGGTTTCACTTGACACTTTCAGCATTAAATTGTATTAGAATAGCTGTACCGGCCTTTTCAGAGGTTGTTAAATCATTTTCTGAAGAGTCTGTTAAATCTGTTCTTAAAAAAAACGTAGCTCATGCACAATGAATTGTCAGATCCATTTTGTTGTCTGGGAGCTGAGGGTCTGTTACTGAACAAGGGTCTGTCTTGCATCACCACTAAAATGTCAACTTCTGTTTTATTTCTTTGTGAAAAAACGTTTTTCACAAAGTGTTTTTGTTTCAGTTGAAACTTGCTTCTGGCAGCTTTGTCTATGGAGCTCCCATCACTTTTTTTCTACTTTATTTTTCTGGTAGAGCTGTTCATATTTAAATGTTTATAGTATTGTTTGTTTTCAGATAATGCTTTTTAGATGTTATGTATTTTAATTGCAGCATGTACAGTTTTTAGTGCTGATCTTTTTGTCCTTGTCGCCTCGATGTTTTGTTTTGTTTTGTTTTGTTTTTTGTTTTGTTTTTTCTTTGAAAAAATGTCTTGATTCACCAAACAATTTAAATTTTTTCACCCAATGAACATATTTTTGGAAATTGGGCTTTTCATAACTATGACCTCTTTAAGTTGGTCTCTAAATTGTGTAATTTTAAATGTTCTCCAAATATTCTGGAGAACATAACTTATTGTTAATAGCGTTTCCCCCCCTCTCTTGAAGTGCTTACTGTATAGTGTACAGTATTTGTTTAATACTTGTGTGTGTATACTGCTGTAAATTATGCAAACATACTTTGTTTTAAAAATATGACTAACTATAATTTGTTAAGAGATGGTTTCTGTAAATGACACGTGAAGGCATTTTTTTTTTTTTTTTTTTTTTAATTTGAAAATGTGCTGGTGAAATCCAAATTGTACACATCCTAGTCCCCTTTGCTTGTACTTTGACATGTCAGGAGAACTTGACATATCTTCTTACACCAGTCATAGTTAAATATAAAGTAAGACTCAAGTGAAGTATTGATGTTAAACTAGTTATTCTTGCTTACCTGTCAAGGCCAGGTTACAGGAAGGGTTAATTTATCAGTAAAAGATTGTGATGTGGCCGTGACTCATGCAGAGCTCTTCACACCCAGCCCTTGTGCCTTTTCAAAATAAGTATGACCATCTCCCCTCTCAGTGCTGTCACTAACAGCAATGATCTATTTTTGTCTATTTTATATCCTGTACATATGTCATAATATTAGCTGAATTTTCATTGTTTTGTTTTTTTTAAATAAAACATGTTTGTGGCGAATTGGATGTTATGTGTTTTCAGTTTCAGAACTACATGCAGCCACTTTCATTGGTTTTACTCAGACTCACTTGACTGTTAATATCATCTATGAAGGTTACAACATGGCATTTAGAAAGAGATGTAATCAGTATATTATTTTACGCTGAGCGGTACAACACTTCACAAGTCGGCAAACACCCTACACTCACTCAAAACATCTCAAAAGCCTGAAGATAATATCCGTCATGGGATAATCTCTTAGTGATTATCCTCAATCTTGCATTAAGACATTTAAAATTACTTTAATTAATAAACTGTTTGGATTTATTCAAAATAACCGGTTTAAGTTTTTTACGTTTTTAAAAGCATGTGAGCATTTTCTCATTGAAACATTTGGGAACTCAGGTATAAATGCTCAAAAGGTGTCTCAGACTTCACCATGACAACTGTGTATTATATCTGAGCTGAAAGGTATAATCCCACATAATATGCTGCTTTTAATTGTTTTAGACTGGAAAATATTTATGACGTCACAAGCGTGGACATGCTTGTAGTGTCAAATGGCACAAATATTCAGTAAAATGTTAAAGGAACTGTGACAGTATAACTTAAGGAAGTAAAATGGTTTAACAGTATTTTCCATTGAGATTAAGATTTAGTAAACCAATAATTAGTCGTTAAATAAAGTAAACTAGTTTATACAGCCAACTCAAACTTACATTAACACCAGGTTTGATAGACTGTTCATATGTTTGTCACTAAAACAGAAAAATCCAAGCAAATGTCTAAATACAGCACATGGCTGCTGCAAAATAAAAACAAATAGAAATAAATACATATATATTTCTGAGAAAATGTATGTTGATGTATGAAAATGAGTTTTATTTTTGCATATTTGTCACATTTGAATGACTCAGATCAAACCTGAGTTATACGTAATGCAAAATGATTTCATTTAAGGGGGAACTACAACAACTACAATTAAGCTTTGGAGATACTTGGCAATGAGTCTTTCACATCGCTTTAGAGGAATTTAGATTTTCGGAGCCATTCAGAGGTGGACTTGCTGGTGGGTGTCAGACCATTGTCCTGCTGCACCACCCTGATGGCCAGACTTTCTCCTTCAGAATTTTCGGGTTTGGGCGCAGAATTTATGGTGAATGTGAGTCGAGTCTTTGTGCTCTTTTTGCTAAGCAGTGGCTTCCTCTCCCATGGATGCCATTTTTATATGGTTGAATCATGACCACTGACCTTAACTGAGGGAAGTGAGGCCTTCAGTTCTTTAGATGTTGTCATGGGTTCTTTTATGACCTCCTGGATGAATCATGCTCTGGAGTAATTTTGGTAGGCCGGCCACTCCTGGGAAGGTTCACCACTGTTCCACGTTTTCTCCATATGTGGATAATGGCTCTCACTGTGGGATTCTCGCTGGAGTCCCAAAGCCTTAGAAATGGCAGTTACTTTCTCATCTGTTCTTTGTTTCCTTTATATCTCAGTGTGATATATTGCTTCTTGAGATCTTTTAGCACGCTTCACTTTGTCAGACAGCTTCTATTTAAGTGATTTCTTGATTCAACAGATCTGGCTGTGGAAAGTGGAAATGTAGTCAATCACAGTTCATGATTTGGCAAAAGGGTGGCAAATGTTTTTTCACATAGGAACAAGCAGGTTTGGGCAGCTTTTTATCCCTTAATAAATAAAATCATCAGTATTTACTCAGGTTATCTTTTTGTAATATTAAAATTTGTTTTATGAAAATTGTTTTTTTTGACAAATATGCAAATAAAAAAATCAGGAAGGGGGAAATACTTTTTCACGGCACTGTATTTTTGGCTTGAAACTCTGTACTGCATGTCTCCACTGTGATGTCTTCTTTCTCTGCAAATTAGTATGGGAAGTGACAATTTTGACAATGAATGACAAGTTGCACTGAACATGTTAGTGACTGAATATAACAGTTACAGAAGACTCAGAATAGACTGTGGGCCTGGATGAACTCCAAACAACATGTATAATGCATTCAAATACAAATCAACAGGATGCTAAACACGGGCAAACACTGAACAAATCCAAAACAAACAATATAATACAAACATTACAAATTTTATATATAAAATAAATAGCATCTACTCTGACGAACACCTGCATGTTCCCGACTGTAACCTAAACATAAGATGGTTTATTTTCCATGAAGATCTAAAAACATCAACATTATGCTCATCGTGCTTCATGGCTGACGTGACTAAGCAGTCACTCACCTAATATGAGCCTAAAAAAATAGTAACATTTAATGTCACCTACAAATTAAAAGCATCATTTGTATAATTTAAATATTAACTTTAGAAAATAGTTTAAAAAAGGACCCTACCAAATCAACATCAATCAAAGGCTGGTCTCAGCTGCTGTCTCTCAGGAGTCTCCTCTCAGGTGTGTCCACTAAGAAAAGGATCACGTAAAGTTTCAGCCCCTCTTGTTGGACTCCAGCCCTCATCCCTCATTGTGGATTTCCTGTTACCTTCTAATGACGGTAATGATGTGTTCAATATTCTGCATCTGGGGATATTAAACAATATCAATGTTAATAAATATGCTTGGCATGTGTATGTATGTACACATAATATTCAGACCTTAACTTTGTACACAATTTATTGTGTTATTTATTTAAAATTATTACTAATTTGAGAATTTCATGCAGTAGTTGTTTTTAATAAACGCTGCTGAAAACTGTAATTATTTCCACAATTTTAAGACCTAAAACACGAAACATGATATGTATATAACCCAGGAGAAACAATAACTTCCTGTATTTCCCAAATAACAAATAAATTAAATAGATTGACTGTACCTGTTTAATTGTCAACCCTCAGCTCCACTTTTTTTTTTTTACAGTGTCATTAAACCTTCAGATTCTGAAAAACAGGTCCATGCACAAACCTCCAACAGGCTGCACCCAGTGTCATTACACAAAGATGTAAATATGAACATGTTAGTCCAGTTCTTCAATCTCTTCACTGGCTCCCAGTAGAAACCTGCTGCACCAATCAGACATAACATTGTGACCACCTGTACAGTCTAATGAAATCCAGTACAACAGCTCTGCCATGAAATTCTACATTTACAAAGTCATAATTTTTCAGTTTTTAAGTTGAAACTGTCAGAAATGTGATAATTCTAGTACATA